>JANRGW010048569.1:49830-85991 GCA_024733675.1 Psilopsiagon aymara
CACTGCCAGGGATGGGGCAGCCACAGCTTCTCTGGGCACCCTGTGCCAGGGCCTCACCACCCTCACAGGGAAGAACTCCTGCCCAAGATCTCATCTCAATCTCCCTTCTGTCAGGTTAAAGCCATTCCCCCTTGTTTTGCCCCTACAAGCCCTTGTCCAAAGCCCCTCTTCAGGTTTCTTGTAGCCCCTTTAGGCACTGGAGTGGCTCTAAGGTATCCCCAGAGTTTTTATATCATATACAGTCACAAGAGGGTTTTGTGGCAACAGAATGGACCTGCCTTGCGATAAGACAAACCTATATTGGTGTTGCTGTTCAAAAGCGTGTAATTTGATACATCAGTGAGTGGTCCCATGAAGTTTATCAGCCTCCAAATAAAGGCTTTACAGGTGCTAGAAAGAGATTGAGTGTACTAATTGTGATTTGCCGTTAAAGCTAAGTGCTCAAATTTGTCTATTTTTACAATTGCACTGTGGTGAGAAACCCTTGAAGCCCCAGCTGAGTAAGGCTGTATTTTACTAAGCCCAGTAAAAGCAGTACAACACCATTCTCCTGAACAGAAAACATTTTAAAGGACCAGAAAAATAACGCTCTAAAGAGCTATTAATGACAGCCTAATAGCGCAAGGATTTGCAAAACCCTCATGTCTGGCTCTAAATCCATCTGCTAAGTGCTACTGTCACTCCTCCACCGTTTCTACTTTCAATCTGAACTTCTGTCTAGTGATGGAGAGAGGTGTTTATTTCCCTCCAGAATAAGTGGTAGCACCTGCAAAAGTCTCCGAAACTCTCTGTGATGTAACACATCACTAGCTGTATTATGCGATAACAGGTCTCTCCTTCCACATTCCGATGGTGCTTTATCCAGTGATTAGAGCCATGAATATGAGGCTCGTTTAACATGAAGTGAGGCACATCACTGCAGTACTCCACTCTTTATGTCATCTGTACAAGCCTGCTGCTCAGTTGCAAACTGTGCTGGCTCTGCCAGGCCAGCCCGGCTCTCTGCTTTTCCAGATGGGCGCTGTGGTTGCATGTTGCCACTGCTCCTCCAACGAGCAGCACTCACAGAAATTGCTTGCATCAGGACCCTCATTAACTGACATTTGAGTGGTCCTGATTTAGATCACAGGAAATTTCACATCAAGTCCTGGCTGTGCTCTCACAGATGCAGTAACATTTCAATAACTCTGAATTGAACTACGCAAGTCTTCTGCAAAAGCAGAAATTCCCACCAAACATTTTAACATGAGATTTTTGATATAAATAATTTTTAATAACATATAAGCTGTTATTCTGACAGTTAACAGATTAAGTTCTTCTTGGAAAGACTGTTTTCCCTTTATGATAAGTTAATGGGGAGGGAAGAAGAAAAGGAACCTCAAACCAAAACAATTTCATATCAAGTAAGAGTGGCATAGTGGGTCTGAAAAAGATACATAAGCATGTCTGTAGGAATCACAGGCTCTAATTCAGGTCTGAACCCACCTAAGCTTATGCTGATACCTTCCTGACACCCACAAAACCCACCTTTGCTATCCTCTATGCCTGGCTTGGGATACTGCCTTGAGAGGCAGTATCTCCAAGGTGGGGACAAGCCTTGGGGGACTGCAAACTTCCTTGCTGCTATGGTCTTCTTTAAGCACACGGTTCTGGTTTCCTTGTCTTCTGGTAATCTGTCTCTCTCCTCTTTCTCCCTTTACCACTACCATGCATCAACTGCTTTGAATTGCTCCATGCAGAATATCATGCTGGCCTGCAGAAGACACACAGGTCTCCTAATGCTTGTGAGGTGAAGTTTATAGCACAAACTTTTTAGAAATAACACTGTCTTCTTACAAATAACACTATTCTATTTTAGAATAGCACTGTGGGCAAAACAGCTATTTCCTAACCTTGCTGGGCACTGAAGCCCACCCTCTGCTGTTACTTCAGCTTTTACGACTGTTGTCTTCCTTCACTGTTCTCATGGTTGCTTTTTCCCCCTCTAATCAACACTAGAGAGTGAGCAACTCCTGCTCTGTGAGCTCCTGCACTCTTGCCCTCTGTCACAGCACTCAGGCAGCCCCTTGTCAGCAGGGTGCCAGAGAGCCTCACAGGCATTAGCTTATTAGCTTTCACATCCCCTGATGATAGAGGCAGCTATTATTACCCTCATTTACTGGGTGGTGGGAGAGGGAACAGAAACTCTTCCAGATGAAGTGTCCCAACCCAAGGGCAATGCAGGAAGCACAGCCAAGCTGGTTTCTTACTCTCTTGTTACTAAGGTCCTCCTGAGGAAGACAATGCCTCTTTGCATCTGGGAAAAAGATCATTTTGTTTGATAGTCAGTAGTTATCCCCATGCAGCAGCAGGAAGACCAGTAGAGATCTATAGGGGAGTAGGGGAGAGCATCCTCCAGTGTGTGCAGAGCCCAGAAACAGGCATCTTCAGGTCAGACAAAGAAATAACCATCAGTTCTCAGCAGACTAATCTGGGGCAGAGTTTTTATTTTGCCTTTGTGCTAGGTGCTTCATCTGTTGGGACAGACAAGATGTAACCTTGAAATGTCCTTTCCACAGAGGGGCTGTTAGCAGCCAAGGACGCATCTGAGGACATGACTCCCTCCTAGCATGCGGTACACCATCACAGATGGGTCTAGCTTGCTGCACAACCCACATCACTCCAGCTTAAACGACACCAGGTGAAAACTCCTGTCACATCACAAAAGAGGCTAGCCTTGAGCAGAAAGGTGACAGAATATCACTCTGAGGGAAGGAGAGAGGTGGACAAACCCGGCTTATTTATGGAAATGAAGTTGTTCAATTTCTTCCCATCTGCAATTTTTCCACCTACAAAATGGTCATAATGATTGCACATGTTCATGGCTGTTGCAGAGACTCACTTTTGCACAATAGGAAGTTCAAGAATTTAGATTTTATCCTGCTTCTAGAAGAAAATAAAATATCAAAACCACTTTTTGTGGTTGTTGTTTCAAAATGGATTCTTATTTAATAGCCATGCCTAAAAATGAGTAAATTAAGTTTTCAAACAAATCGGAAATGTAAGATTAAGGCACCTTAGTACAACTGTATTTGAAAAACAAGGCAGACATTTAATCTTACATGAAAGACATTTGCCCTCTCCACCCAGATAGTCTGATGCAGTCCAGATGTTTACTGTATGATGGGTGTGTACCTTCTGTCTCTGATGAATAAACCAGTCCAGATCCTTGGGTTACTTTTCTCTTGCAGCTTAGGAGGATTTAGACCTGCTTTATTCTAGTCTGTCTACTCACATTATTATGAAAGATGGGGAAACTGCAATAGGAAAAGGCTGGCTTAGGTCAGTACTGTAAGTTGTGTTGCCTAGGCAAACTCAGCCACAACATACATATATTCAAAGGTTTTTAGCCTGCAAGAATATAATAAGCTGAGACTTCTAAATTTCTTGGTTTGCAAAAAAAGAAATAAAAATAAATCAGAAAGAAGCCTTTCTTACATATTTTTATGCTTAGTCTGAGGTTTTATTCCAAAACAGAAAGCTAGAGCTATACAGCAATGCCACAAAAAAAAAAAAAAAAAACCAAAAAAACCCAACAAAAACAAAACAAAACAAACAAAAAAAAACACCAAACATTAATTAAAATCTGAATCAAGTATATGCCACTCTGGGTAACCTGATGTGTTGGTCTGAGATGTGAGATGGGTCGCACTCCATTCCATGTACTCAGCTCTAGCTAATATGTCCGTTGTGTTTGGTCAGCAGATACTTTATTTACCTTAGGAATTTGCTGTCTTCAGAAACATGCATTCATTTTATTTTTGTGGCAACACAAGCTGTCAGAGCTGTCAGTGCACTCTCAGTGCTCTCTCACAGGATCTAGGCTGTTATTTCTTGTTCTGCTAATAGGGCATACCTGTCATTGAGAAACCCTGTAGTTGTTTTTCATGTAATGGCAAATGCAGCAGATAAGAGATGTTGTAACAGATATTCCTCTGTTATACCTGGGCATTCCTTGCACAGCGCACCTGGAAGTCACAGAATCACAGCCTGGTTTGGGTTGGAAGGGACCTTAAAGCTCATCCAGTTCCAAACCCCTGTCATGGGCAGGGACACCTTCCACAAGACCAGGTAGCACAAAACTCCTCTGGACTCACCCAAACAG
This sequence comes from Psilopsiagon aymara, assembly GCA_024733675.1. NCBI lineage: Eukaryota > Metazoa > Chordata > Aves > Psittaciformes > Psittacidae > Psilopsiagon > Psilopsiagon aymara. Next base: position 53,975 of record JANRGW010048569.1, read on the forward strand.
CTCCACTTCCTTTTTGCATTACGTGCACCAAAGCCTTCCTGTACCCAGAAATGTACTCTGAGACTTGTACTGTGATTTCCCTATGAACCAAAGGCTATCCATCTTATAGATTCCCAGATAGTTCTTCAGGTCTCTTTTTTGAAGATGGGTGCAAGATTTTGCATTCTCCACTGATGAGGGACCTCTCAACTTCCATGGGCTTCCAAATATGATAGAAGACACCCACTATTATCCATCTTTTCTCTAGTTTCCTCTTTCACTACTCATGTGGTAACACAAGGTCTTATAAAGGGGGAGAATTTGGTCTTTCTGTTCCACAATACAGTCAGAACAGCAGGCATTTTTCCTTCATGAAACTCTTTATTTCAAGAGTGTTGAGTGGCACTTGGAATAAATTTCTCTACAGTGCTCTGGCTTATTTCCTTATCTTGTGTATATGTGTGATAATTCAGTCACCCTGGCATTCTCCAGGCTCTATGAAACACCAAGCAAATAATTTATTCATTGTTTTGCTCTTCCTACTTTCCTACATGAATAGGTTCCTAATTATAGAAATGTAACTTGGAGGTTTGTCTGGTTTTGCATGGTTTTGCATGGTTTTCTGCAGGTGCTTACTAGCACAACTGACAGTGTAAGCAGTGACAGTGAGAATATTTCTAGCAATTTGGTAGCTTTATCATTATGCATCGCCCTGGATTTGTTAATACAAATCACATACCACCTTTGTCCTGCATAACTAACCTAGAAGGTAGCCAAAAGCTATTTAGATATTGGAGATTTTGTGTTTATTTGTGTATTTCCTTTCAAAGCCACAAGTTGCCATCTGTCTGAAAGGGAAATGGCAATTAGCCATGCTAATTACTAGCTGAATTAGAAATTTTTACTTTTCTTACCCTTCCACCATTTTCAGTGTACAGAGTATGGTGGTATAAATATTTTCCCTCTTCAAATACAAATGCTTGATCTATGCAGTCATTCAGTTGATTCAATATAGTACTGGTATTGTGATATAGTCACCGAATAAATGATATTTTAAGAAAAATGTATGCACAATTTTGGGGGACTTGAGGTAGGGATTTACAGGATGTTTGATACACTCTGGTAACTGCTCTTAGGCAAGATCTTACCTTGAAATAGCACATTCTTCATATGAAGTACTTTACTTTGCAATAAAAGCTGGATCACTGTAGGATAGGAGGATATGTTCAGCCCTTAACTGGCATGCTAGAAAAAAGATTAAGCAATTTTTTTGCCCATACGATCAGAGGGCTGGAGCACCTCTGCTATGGAGCAGCCTGAGAGAGCTGGGCTGGTTCAGCCTGGAGAAGAGAAGGCTCCTTAAGGGGAGACCTTAGAGCAGCTGCCAGTGCATAAAGGGGCTACGATAAACCTGGAGAGGGACTTTGGACAAGGGCCTGTGGGACAGGACAAGGGGAATGGCTTTAACCTGACAGAGGGGAGATTGAGATGAGCTCTTAGGCAGAAGTTCTTCCCTGTGAGGGTGGTGAGGCCCTGGCACAGGGTGCCCAGAGAAGCTGTGTATTCACGTTGTCAGTGAGGAATATGTCACAAGAGGTTACTGAAAGGATCCCAGTTTCATGTTTTTAAAATTACAGCCATTCAGAAAAGCTGGAAGACAGCTGTATCTCTCTTCCACCATTACCCTTAATTTCTGCCATAAAGGTGCTGCACACTGGTGAAGAATGGGCTGTCCTGGCTGAGTTCTATTAGGAGCAAACAAGTTGAAATAAGCAAAATATTCCCTTACAGCTGTCATCGTAATAATAGTGGTCATTGAAGGGAATGTGGAAAAAGAACATCAGAAGGAGAAATGCTCAATTTCACTGTGCAAGTAAGTGGAATAGATGAAAGGGTAAATTAAGTCTTATACTCTCCTGGGCCCAGACTTTACCTGATGATGAGAAATCCAACTTGGAACTGCTGGAACAAGTCCAGAGGAGGGCCACGAGGATGACGAGGGGACTGGAGCATCTCCCACATGAAGATAGGATGAGAAAGTTGGGGCTGTTCAGCCTGGAGAAGAGAAGGCTGTGTGGAGACCTCATAGCAGCCTTCCAATATCTGAAGGGGGCCTATAGGGGTGCTGGGGAGGGACTCTTCATTAGGGACTGTAGAGATAGGACAAGGTATAATGGGTTCAAACTTAAATAGGGGAAATTTAGATTGGATATGAGGAGGAAATTCTTTAATGTAAGGCTGTTGAGGCACTGGAATGGGTTGCCCAGGGAAGCTGTGAATGCTCCATCCATGGTGGTGGTTCAAGGCCAGGTTGGACATAGCCTTGGGTGGCATGGCTTAGTGGTAGGTGTCTCTGCCCATGGCAGAGGGGTTGGAAGTAGACGATCTTAAGGCCCTTTCAAACCCTAACTATTCTATGATTCTATGATTCTACACAGAGCCTCCTTTCCCCTCTTCCCTATTCTTAATGCCACTCTGGGCACTATTGAAGCAACCTGACACTGAAAAAGTGATTTTCACAGTGCTCTAGCCTGAGTCCTGCTGAAAGCCCCTCCTGATTGCTCTTCTTGTAGCTGTCTCTGCTGCAGAACCTCCTCTTGTCTCAGACATATATTCAAAGTATGTGTATGTGAGGAAGGGGGAAGCAAAAACCAGCGTGCAGCAGCTGGTTACATTCATTCTAGGGGACTCCCAAACCAGCTGTTACCATCAACTTCCCATTGACAGTGGCCAGAAAAAACAGAGTGGGGGCCAGGATATATTGAAGTGTTAACTGCAGGCTGTTATCTATGCTCTGCAATTATGAGTGCTATAGAAACTTGTATGCTTTTCTTCATCACACTGCTGTACTCCCATGCCAACATGTACATAGCAGATTTTTGTTTTTTTATCTTAAGCATGTCATTGCTTACTTGCTTTCTTGAAAGTCAGCTGCTGGGGTGGGAAACTAAGACAACCAGATGTTTTACTTTTCATGCTGAGGAAGTGAAATTAGAGATCTTCCTGAGCTTTTTTGTGGAAGAAAGTTCAGAAATATGAGGAAAGCTATACTTTTAACCCTGCACAGCTTAAGCCTTGAATCCAGTAGTTTGTAATCATTGGTAAAAAAAGAGAAGGGAATAAATGATGTTTAAGCAATGAAAGGAAATGGAGAACCGAAGGAAGAAAATGGGATAAAGATCCCCATTCTCAGTTATGGCTTGAAAAAGTATCATCTTCATCCGCATTAGATAAATTTCTAATACTTAAAAATTACTGATTTACAAGTCCAGCAATGTTTATAATTTAGAACAAAGATTTCTACGTCTGGCCTTAAAGAGCTGATGCTACAAGGTACCCACTGATAAAATGGATACATGCCTTTTTATTGTAAAATGTCCACATGTTGTGGCTGGCATCTTAAATACATGTAAGTGTGGAAATCTCAGTAACTTTTTTGCAGACATGCTTTTCTTAGGGAGTATCTGACAGTCTTCAAAAGGGCTGTTGCAGTATCAAGTCAGAGGATAGGAGGTTTTAGGCAATCAGCCTAGAGTAGGAAGGTTTCATATGCTGCCAACTCTCAGCAATAAGTGCGGCATGAAGGAACATTCATAACAAGGCCCTATGTAGTTTCTCTATGTTATCACAAATGGGAAATTAAACATTTTGTCTCATGATAGAATACATTTGCTGGCTTCCACCCATGTTCTTTTAATTTCAGTTTTGCTCATAACAAATGTATTTCCTATTCAACTGCAGCTTCTTTCTCATCTATATCTTGCTTTCTTGTGTCATGCTGTGATTTTATTGTATTTCTAGGTGGACACTGGTTCCAACCGTAACTCCAAATTCAAACCCTGTTCGACTCTAGGACTGCTTAGATTTAACCTTTAGCCCAGATCTGAAATTTTTCAGTTTACTCCTGTCTTTTAAATACTCCAAATCACATCTCTAGAGCTAAAGACTGCATTCTTAGGGGATTGAAATGAGGATCCATATCAAATTCACAGCTTGTGCGCATTTCTTGGAAGAAGTAGTGAGATCCAGGCATGAAGCCTCATGTATGGTTTCTAACACTCTTTTGCTAACATCTTTAATTCTAAATTGAGCTACCATCTTTTTAGTTCAGACTTGTGTATTCAGGTCTTACTTAGCCTTCCGACTCAACTACGAGCCCAAGGGATGCTCCAAAAATGAAATTCCAGAAGTAACCCTACATTTGAACATCAGCAGTCACATTGTTTCACGGGAATAGAGGGAATAAAGGAAGCCAGAAAAGTCCAAAGAGCAGTTGTTTATTATGTCATTTGTCACATGAGCTTCCTACTGCCTAAGAAAGCAGTCATTATGAAGTTAAAAGGTCCAAACCCCTCTCCTAACATGCAAGACTCAGTGTGTGTACAATACAACTTCACTAGGTCTGCTCTTAAATCTTCTGGAACAGCTCAGAGAACAGCATGGGATAGGTCCTGAGCTACTGAGGGGGGTCATTTTGATGCACAGCAGGGATGGTAGTGTACTCAACCAAACTGAAACCGGAACAGGGCAAAGAGGGCAGCTCTGAGCTCCCAATTCAAGGCCTGCCTTAATTTTTTTCTCCTCCAAACCAGCACAACAATAAGTGTTAAAAATGCATATATAGAAAGATAAAAATCTATGGTTTCTTGTGTTCGCTTATTAAAAACTTCATGACACTTTTTCTAAAAAAAGAAACAAAGTAATCTATTTTCAACAGATAAACCCTTAAAGAATATTCCTGCTTGAAAAAAAATATTATGAAGAAGAGAATAAAAGGCTTAGGAGACTGTTTTAGATATTTTTGCTCCTTGGTGATGTATTTATGAAGCATCAGCCCAGGAAAAATTGTCAAAGGGAATGACAGAAATACTCTTTGGATCCCAGGGGAAATGCAAAAAGTTTTAATGCCAAATAACAGCCATTCTTGTTTTCTTCATTAGAAAAAGCATGCTTCCCCTCATATTATTAAAAACAAATGAACAGATTCTGTACCTAGAAGTATAGATTCACTGAGTAAGTAGCCTGAACTGATTTAGGCAATGATGAAACTATTTTTACAACCTAGTCTCTACCCACATAAAGGTGTGGAATTTTACTCCAAGAAACATGGCAAAATTTTGGGGTTTTTGCACTGCAAGAGAAAATAAATATTCTCTTCTTTCCTCCTGTCATGGGCAAAAAGGAAGGAAAAAAGCTTCAATGTTTGCACATGCCATTTTTTTTTCTCAGTGTGAATTACAGTTGTTTTTCAAACATCTCGTGTGTCAGTAAGTTTCAATATAAGATGCCATAATGTAAAAATCTGTTTCTCTGCCTGTCAACCTGCTTTGCTTTACCTAAGGACAGACCATTTTACAAGAAAAGGGCCTCTGCAGGTAAGAACCAGAATGACCAAGAATACCTGTCTGGGACTGCTGACCTGCCTCTGCATCTCCTCTGGTTTGGACTCTTTGCCACTCTTGAAAGAAAATGCAGTCACAAGGTAGATATTCTCACCTGTCCATGACCTAGAATTACACTCATGAATCCTGTCTCATTTCTTATCAGAAAAGCAGTATCTTCAAAGAGAAAAAGGTATATTCCTTTCATACTTTCTAAGAATTACTTAGGAATGACTTAAACAATGGACATACAGCACTGTTTGTACTAACTATGTAACTGGAGAGCTTGGCATGTCTTACCCTTTTTATTACAATTCCAGTGGAAGGAAAAGCTGAAACCAAACCCAAATATTTATAAGCTACAGAAAAAACTCTGGAATAACTTAAAACCTAGTCTTTGAAAGTGTGTTCTGAAGTCCTCAAAAAATTGCTTAACCTGACAACCAAATGAAGAGCTCCTTGTGGAAAAACTTACAATGCAAAAAGATTTCTTGAAAACTAAATATTATCCATCTGAATTGCTAATCCAGCACCTGATGTTAATTTAATAGAGTAAATTATAGCTAATAATTTTTGCTATACAATTCCTGTGAAAAAGTGGCTGATGATGGACATGTCATAAATCTGTAAATTTGTAAGAGACAGAGTTAATTTATCAGGACAGAACTAAAGAAAAGCTAAAAAAAAAAAGAAAAAAAACCCAAATACAAGGTTTTTTGGGTTTTCTTCCTTGGTTTGTTACATAGTGCATTTTGTTTGTGGTACTCAGTGCAATATGACGTCATGCAGACAAAGAACATGAGCAGCTTTAAAAGGGCTTAGAGACATTCATGCAGGAAAGCCCATTAAGGTATCTGCTGGTGATAATGGATGCACTGTAAATCCATATCTTGTCTGCAGCAGCCTTTTATCAGCAATGAGGCCCTTATGTGTGATTGGGAATGCTGACCTCCAGACATCTACAGCAGAGGGAATGACCTGGGCAGAAACCTGAACCTGATAGTTGTGCTCCAAATGGTACCACACCAGGAAATGGCACGGCAGTAGCACTTCATCACTTTTCATTGACACCAAAAATGAAAGTAGACTAAGGTCACTGTCCCTAATCCCTCTCAGGGGGAGCCACTAGATGACTTCTTTCGAAGGAAGAGGCCAGTGAAAACTCCATGCAAATTAGTAATCAGTGTATTCCAGTGAGTCCCATGCACTGGACCGGGACATCAGAGCCCTGGGAAGGGGATACCCATGGCTCTCTGTAACCTTGCATGTACACTTCAGCTTCTCAAGGAGCTGTGTGTCAGAAGGAGGTTGGAAAATCCTGAGCCTCCAGTACAAACACATCCTAGAGCTTGGTAAACCAATTCTCCATCATTTCTTTGGCACAAGACCAAAAACCTTTCTACAGGTTCCCAGTTACTTTGCAGATCCCTACTGACACGCATATATAACATACGGCTGCACATCGATCTCTAACCTAACTGGAACTGGGAGCAGCCCAGCTGCATGACGTCGATTTCCAAGTGAGCTAATTTGCCCTGATTGAATAAAAGGTCCTGCTGCGCTGCTTGACGTGGTGGCTTCTGCTAAACCAGCTTTTCACTTCACGCTGCTTCATTCTCTGTAGATTTCCTAAATGTGCTACCCCTATCCTCCCCCACCATCCTCCCATGACTCCACTGATCTGCCCTTCAGCACAGGGGCATAATAACTGGCCCACTGACCCCAGTGTTAAGCATAGTTCAAAGGAAGTCCTAGAGACCACCAGCAATCTCCTCAATTATTATCGCAGTTTCCTGCTGCATGTCTCTCCTTCCACCCCCAGCTATGCCTTCTCACCCTGGACAATAGAGCAGGAGAAGGCACCACATGCCCCACTGGTGAGGACCAGCTAGCTTTGCCTAATCCAGTTAATTTTCAGCAGCCCTCCTACTGATGACAGCATGAAAGCTGAGACTTGCCAGAGGATGTTCTAAGCTTTACAGAATAATTCTGCAGCTTGAAATTCATCAGATCAGCAACAGCATTTTGAACCATTTTGTTCTATTTTTCTTTTTGTGTGAAGCATGAAATAGCTGCCTTGTACTGTGTCAATTCCATGTATAAAATGAACTGTAAAGATATATGGAGCAGCCCTCTTTAGCCTACAGGTTTCCTGCATGCTCTGTCTTCACTAAATCGCCAAAGAAGCATTTTTGGATGAGTATTAATACAATTTCCGAAACTAATTGCCCTTCTATGTACAATTTTTTTTTTTTTTTTTTTTTTGAAAGAGAAAAGAACAACCACAAACCCCAACAAATTAGCACAAACAAAACCAAACTGAATAAAACAAGAAAACCCTTACTCCTTTCCTTTTTTTTTTTTTTTAAGTATACTCATCAGTATTCTGAACTTTTCACAGGATTTTAACACTCTGGCCTTAGCCGGCTGAGGTGCTGACTCACATGTACTCCTGTGATGTATTCCCCTTGACAAAGTGAAAACAAGTTTAAACCCATAAGACAGAAATCTAGCAAGTTGGACTGACCAATACAATGCAGTTCAGTCCTATGAGACATTGGATAATTCTGTAGGCATTTGCGGAAGTTTGCTTCACTTATCACTGGCTTTCATGCCTCTGTAGATAGTTATCCTGAAGTCTCTCATGCAAAGAAAACATTTTGGCATCCAGCACTTAGATGATTATGCTTCCTTTAAGACCATGGCAAAAATAAGTTCAGAATGAAATTTATCCATCCAGCACAGGCATAATCTGCACTTGCAAGAATGTGCTGAGCTAATAGGAGGGATTCTAAAATCTTTTAAAAAAATCTGCTTTAAAGTGTATGTTCATTGTTGACTGAAGAGAGGAATAATCATGACTGTATAAAGAATTAAAAGGATATATATGAAAAAATTAATTCTTCCTCTTAAACATGTGGCTATAAAATAATAAATGCAAATAAGTCTTACAAAATCAGTATCATGAGGAGTAAGATGGACATTGATACGCAGTGTGTAGAACCATCTGGAAATTAATGTTTTTCCTAACCAATAGGACTCCAGGATCTATTATCTCTCCTTCCCCCAAGCTACCTATCTTACAATAAGATGAACCAATGTAACATTAGAAGAAAAATTCCAGATTCCAGGAGATAAACTAGCACAGATAGGATTAAAATGCATGAACAATCACAGGAGCAACACATGGCCGTGGCCAAGGGCAGATGCTTCAAGGACCAGATTTGAAACAGGAGGAACTTCACATAGTTCATTTCTCCGTCTCCTACCACTGGCACTTCTGAGCCTCTCTGAGCTGGAAACAACACTTGGACCGTCCCATGTAGTAGCAATCACCAAAAGAGTTATCATTTACAAATATGTCTAATCCCCACCAAAACAAAATTGTATAGATTTTGGGCACCTACCATATTCTTTGACAATGACTTCCACATCTGCATTAGGCATGACTCAGTATGTTGACTTAAGAAAGACATTCATGAATATATCAGGGTAAAGAATTGGATATGGATTTTAGAGCATTTTAATTCTCCATACACATTTGTTGTAGGAATAACCTCAGAACAGCTAGCTGTAGAACTTGCTGTCCAGAGATTATGAAACAATGAAGACTAAATTCCACAAGGCACTGTAAAAATGTCCAGTAGAATAACTAATAACTTAGATTGAGTGAATCAAAAAATCTGCACTGTTGATCCCATGACTGTACCTGAATCAATATCATGCACCAACAGATGGCACACTCTTTATCCAGTTTACTTGCATGAACTGCTCTGGTATGAATTTGTACATGCAGGGAAACAGAACAGGAGAGATGAACACAATTTCATACTTTGAGCAGGCTAAATCATTCATGAAGCATAGCTCACAAGATGCTATGGAGGTGTTAGAGCAAGTCCAGAGGAGGCCATGGAGATGCTGAGAGGGCTGGAGCAGCTCTGCTCTGGAGACAGGCTGAGAGAGATGGGCTGGTTCAGCATGGGGAAGAGAAGACTCCTTAAGGGGAGACCTTAGAGCAGCTGCCAGTGACTGAAGGGGCTACAAGAAACATGGAGAGGGACTTTTGACAAGTGCCTGTAGGGACACAATATGGGGGAATGGCTTTAACCTCACAGAGGGGAGATTGAGATGAGATCATAGGAGTTCTTCCCTGTGAGGGTGGTGAGGCCCTGGCACGGGGTGCCTAGAGAAGCTGTGGCTGCCCCATCTTTGGCAGTGTTCAATGCCAGGTTGGATGGGGCTTGGGGTAATCTGGTCTAGTGGAAGGTATTCCTGTTCAAACCCCTATCTATGAAGAGGGCTTCATCAAGTAAAATGGTGAAACGAACAGTATTGCACACAGGTCTTCTCTACATTTATAGCAATCCTTATAATTAGATGAAAAATACCTTAACAACAGCAAGCAGGATGCAGCATTATACAAGCGACATGAATAGAAGAATGCTACTGGGACTGTTATACATAGAACTGAACCTGTTTAATCCAAATGCAGCAATGCATAATGCATAATTGCATACTCTGCAGAAGAGGGTCAGAATACAGCCCTCTTCCATTCCAGGTAGTAACTGAAATTTTGTTCTGATTCTAAACCATTGAAAACTTCAGAGGATTCTTTTACTTGAAGTGACTATATGCCAAGGTGCCAAACCCGAATAAAACTGGGGAGTTATTTGATACCACTCAGTTGTGATTAAGCAGGCATTTTCATTAGCAAAAAATAAGGACCATAAACGTTCTCAATGTAATATGATGATGCAATTCCTCATTGCTGTCAGTTACTAAAGTTTCCTTGAGAAGGCTCCTCTTCAAATTAAATGCATGCAATAGGACCCAATCTGTAGCATTTAATAACCACCAAACAAAAGCTCTGAACCAGATAAATATTACCCAGGCCTAAGTCCAAACAATTCACAGTATCAGAACAGGAAACCCTAAAATTTTACTGGGATTAACATGGAAGGGAGTGAAACTAACTTCTCCCTGCATGAGATTAAAGGAAAAAGGGTTACATTTCTAGCAGTATTTATCACTCATTTCACCTTGTTCACGAGAATTTCAAAGCTATAAAATTCATTGTTAACACTAGACTTTAAATCATCTTCTGTATGAAAAGTGAATGTATTTGAAGTAATTTCTTTAGGAAACAGCAATTATACTGAATAATGTATCAAATAAAATTAGAGTCTTTTATTCCCATATGTTTTAGTAAAAAGAGAAAATTCAAATTTAAAGTATTCTGAATACTTCATTCATCACTTATTTTCAATGTTTTTCTACAGAAAACTGTCTACAGGTTAAACTTTTTTCTTTGTGATTTTCAGGTAAAATCAGGATCAGTGTTGAGTTCCAAAGTTACCCTAAGTGAGGTTGCTTCTATGAGATATCGTTGATTTATTATTGCAGCACTTTGATGATGCAAAATTGACTTAATATTCTTCTTAGCATCTTGTCTGCAGTTTGTACTAATGCAAATGGGCATTCAAAATGTAACTCAAGGTGGGTTTTGGTGTATTGTTTTTTTTGGTTTTTTTTAAAGAGTATGTAAAAACATAATCTTGCATCAGATAATCAGACGTGAGATTTCTCTCACAAGCCATTTATCTGATCTAAAACTTTAGTCAGCAGAGTGGATTTTTTTTATCAAAAAAGAAAGGAAAAAAAATGTTCACATTTATACATTAATATTCTACAATAAAGGCTTTACATTGTAATGGAGAGATTGCTGCCAGTTCATGATTTAAATGATGAAATAATTAACTTGTCTAAAAAGAAAAAAAAAAGAAAAAAGGGGAATTCAAAGGAAAGAAGCTACAGGCAATTATTGTATTAGCAGTAATATCCTCCTTTCAAAATAGAAATTCTACTTTAAAATGTCCTGTGGGTTATGGATTTGCTTCTGATGTCAACGGAAGGAAAGCAAGTTTACTTCTTGCTCTTTGAGGAAACACAGTTCATCACTGTCTTACCTGACATGTAGTCATTATACTTCTTACTGAAGTCAATTCTTAGCTTCATGGGAGGTGCTCAACAGAGCTTCTGCTGCGGAATAATAGCACCCTTCCTAGAAAAGTAATGCTGAAAGAAAAGTGGAATTTACTATTCCATAAAGACACTTCATTCTGCAAATTACTTGGTAAAGCCAAACCTATGCTTGCCCAATTGAAGCCAAATCCATTTGCACAACAAATGCTTGCAGTTTCACGGTCAGGTTTTGACATCTAATTTTTGCCACCCACTGCACTGGTTTTAAATAGTAAATTTTCAGTAACGTTATTTACTCCTGTGTAAGTTCTACAGCCTAGGAGCAAGATTTTCAAGTGGAATAACAAAGAAAACTGCACAATTGTTCAATCACTTAATAAAACTCTTCCTGGATTCATTCATGTTGTGATTTTATTTTTTTTTCTCAAACTTAAAGAGGTAGTCTTAACGGGCTATTCAAATAAAAATTGACAAATTTGCACAAGCAGAAGCAGAAAATGTCAGCATATTGCCATGGAGATGAATACAGTCCTGCCACTTTACCTCCTCTTCCCCCTGCATATTTCTTAAATTGATGGTAGAAATGCAGCTGTATCTCTGGCAGTTTAACAGTGCCCATGTCACCGAAGCTATCCATAACTATCTGGCCTCAAAAGTCACTCATACGTAAATCCTTTGTGCAGTGCTCAGCAGGCTAATGTACATTACAGGAAGCACAACATCCATTCCTTCCATATCCTAAATGGCAGGGGGAAGGAAGGGAGAAAGGGGAAAGAAAAGATTTTTATCCCTAAAGGCAGATGTGAGAAAAAGATTGGTAATTCTCTGCAACAGCTGAATTGTTGAATGAATAGTCCCATGTGCTTGGGTAAACTTTGCTTGCAGTCTCCCAACTTAAAAAGCTTATTTATGCTTCCTCCTACCTCAGCCCCAGTCCTCTCATTCCGTCACAGCTGTTGCCAGTGTTGCATCCTCAAAGTACAGGCAAGAATGTGAGATAGACTGTCAGATGGCAGGATTTTTAGTCTAGACAGAAAGGATTAAATCAAACTATTAAGTGATCATGGTGGCAAGAATGAGGGTGATAACCTTTTTCTCCAAAATAAAAAAAGAAAAAAGAAACAAAAGAAAAGCCAAGGCAAACCAAGAAAAAGCCACACAAAACAAATAAAATCAAACAGAACAATCAAGAATGTCTTAGCAGGAGTACAATACATGTAATGGGCATCTGTGCTATCTAATAAAATTAAGTAGATATGAGAGATTTCAAAAACCTAGAAAGATACCATGAAAGAACCTTGTGGCAGGTCACAAAGCAAATAAGCATCTTTAATTTTAGGTATAACTCCCAAACACCCACTTATTTAGTTATGTCTTGAATTGCCCCTACCTTTCACTATCTCACTACCTGTGCCTCTGTGTGATCATTCTCCATTTTCAGGCGACTCTCAGAACAGACCTCTGGTTTCCTCATCAAGTTTGGACTCTGAATGTGACTCCCTGAATGGCTCCTGAGAGTCACTAGCAGTTGTCTACTTCAATAAATCTTTGAAAAAGGAAACAAAGATGCGTTGTTTAAATGTGCACTGTCAGTGTAGAAATAAATATGTGCGATTAATGCTTTGTTTTACAGTCTGGTTTCAGTATTCAGAAGAAAACCTGGTCTATATCTGTTGTTCAGTAGAAATGTAATAATACAAATTGGTTATAGAGGAAGTTGTTTATACAAGACTCTTTCCACCATCATTCCTTTCCTCTCTTCTCCACTGTTATTTATTTTAAATTCTAGTTTAAGTGGATTAGATTTCATTCATAACCAGTGTGTGATTGCCTACTGCCAACATACCAGCTTCTGCAAGAACCTCACTGAAATAAGCAGCTCCCCACCCTTCTGCTTGTCATATTAGGAACTTTCCAATGTTTTCTATGATGATTAGGATTTTTACATAAAATTTGTTAAAGTGTGTTTCACAACCAGAGTCCGTGTAGTATCAAATCACCTGCATATTGCACAAACACATACACTAGCCTGCAGTAAAATAAAATCAGCAAGATTGCAAGGTCATGTGCTCAAAAATCAGTCAAGGTAAAGTTTAAAGTTTCCTGAGCCTATGATTAAAGGCAGTATCATAATTAATTACAGCAGCCTATCTCTACTCTTCAAGAAGCACTTCTGTTACAGTTCAGATCTGAGGGAAAAAGCAAGCTTAAAATATGACACTATATCTCCATGTGGAGTGAGTCATCACATTAAGACCTTTTGAATCACTTAACACCTTGCCTAGCTCCTGAAGGGAAGAAAAGAACCGGCAGAAGTAGGTGAACCACTGCAGCACTGTCAGCAGCCACGCAGACAGGAACAGGAGGGTTTACAGAGGCTTGCTAAGAAAGGGGAGAGATGCAGATCAGGTCTGCTCATGGTTCCAGCACACAGCTTCCTTTTGGTCTCTTCTGGTCTCTACCCACCGATTTGATCTCAGCATTTCTACTCTCTCTCTCATGACATTTTTTCACTGTTGGCAGTATTGCTGCTTGGTTTCCGTATTCCCTTTACAAACCCAGCTGTGCCTTATTTTGATTTTGTCTGCTAACTCTTCATTTAGCAAGTCTCATTCCTTCTTTTTCTCTTCCTGACCTGCAGTCACCACAGGTAGCCCCTGTTTACTGTCTTCTACTTCTCTGAACTCAATGGTTTCACTTGTCATTCAGCTAAGCCTAGCTTTTTGCTTATACATCTGAGCCTTATCACTTACGTTTCTCTTCTTCCGTATCACACTGTGTCCCAGTCTTCTTATTATGCAGTTCAAGACTCAGCTTTTCCACTCCTCATCACCTAATCCCTTCTCAACCTCTAACTTCCAATTCTACTTTCCATTCACCATTTCACCTTCTGCCCAGTTTCCACCTCTGTCCCCTCCTCCCTGGGATCCTTAATCAGCACTCTTTTGCACTTTCACATCAGCATCCATGTTGAGCAGTTTCTGCCATCCTCTTGGAGTACATCAAGGAAGCACAGGATGCAATCCAACCATGTGTGAGATTACAGGTGAAACTGTAGCAGAAGTTCTGCAAATTCTGGGCTTTGACGTATTGAGCATGAACAAATATCTTCACCATTTCCAGAGTTCTAGAAATAGTCTCTTTAAAATTACTATAATTATTAAATATTTTCAAAAGAGCTTTTGCTGACAGCATTTAAGTTGCTAGAACTTCTCAGAGAAAAGTTGCCATAATTCCTTCTAAAAAGAACAAAATAACATGCTTTTGTTCAATCTTGTTTCCTGGGGGGAAAAAAAAATCTAAAAACCACCACCAGTTTCCTCATAATTACAGTTAGCCTGAGGCACACATCTCATCTGGAAAGCTGAAGTTCAAATGATTAATGTTCAGAATTTAAAGCAACAGGGAACTGAAAACAGTGAAAATAGACACCCTTAATAGGTGGTGCAGCAAGTTACCGTCAATGCTAACCATGTATTTTGCTTTCTGCTTCTAGTTCAAGATTCTGTATGTTAGAAATAAAATGCAAATCACAGAATTACCAAGCTCCGAGCCCATTAGCATTTCTGTAGTAAAAGCCACACAGAAATGCCATCTGCACTCTCCTGAATGTGCTGCAGCTCCATTTTCCAGAAAACATTTTTTTGTCTGAAAAAAGGGTTTTTTTTCTTAGAAAGCATATAAGGCAGGTGTCTTATGTATCTTTTATGCTACATCAAGTGTTGTTCAGTTGAATGGAAGCTGTTTGTGAACTCTCAGGGACAAATGGTGCCTTACTTAGATTAGCTGAGGGTCTGGCATTCTTCTACAGAAATATAACAAAGGGAATTTTTCTAAATAGAGTAGAAGGGGAAAAACTAGCCCCACCTCCCCAGTCTCCTTCCCTCTTATCTCTGACAACATGTGCAAGAGGATGTACCACAGTAGCAGAGAAATGGAATGGGATTATTGTATTAAGACTCTATTTATACCACCAAGAGCAGAAAAAGCTATCGTAATAGCTGCTAATGGAAGAGATGTTATAACATGTCTTTTATATTACTGAGGTCTGTAAGCTCAACTTAAAATCCCTGCCATCAGGTCTGCCTCTTAGCAAATTTAGCTCTTCATGACTATTCACTATAAGAAAGACTTGTCAAGCAAAGGGCCCTTACTGCTATATTTGTATATTCCATGCCAAATATGCCATATTACTCAAGTACCCCTGACACAAAGACTTATGAAAAGCATAGCCATAAGAACTATAAAAACATACTGGCCATTTTAATCTTTCTTGCATTTTGCAGCATGTGACTTGTTGTTTTTATAAGGGTTTGATCTTAGAAGGTACTACATGCTTTGACCCCAATCAAGGAAATAAAATTCCTGTTAACTACAAACCTAATTATATGTTCAGGCTATATGTAAAATCAGAGGTGTCAATTTTAGGCAAAAATCAAAGTCCAAATGACAGTTTCCTCTGAGTTTATAAGTAATGTATTGTGAATAACACAACAGCCTGATTTTCAGAAAGGGTCAAATAGTAGTTTGTGTACAAGCTCCCTTGGTAATGTGGAAATAACAGCAAAACCAAAGTAATCAAGGCTAGACAATAAGACAATATAAAAGCTGCACATAATGAATAAAAGCCAAGCCATTGCTTTCCAAAAAGTGACTTCTAGATCAGTGAAATTCTATTGATGTCTAGAGTGTTCCACAAATTACAAATGTATCCATTTGGAATTGTTTCAAGTAGTTTCCCAGGATCACACTAAAGAATTTTTATAATAGTTACAGCTTTGGTTTCTGTTCTTCTTTATATTAACTGGCAATCTAAAATCCCATACTGGTCATAGAAATAGTATTGGTTGTGGTCCTGTGGTTGCAGAAAAGAACTCCCTACACTAGTGGGAAGGAATACTGCAAGTGGAACACCGAATTCCGTGTAGCATCCTTCTAATGAAGCAGATCATATTAACTACATTGCTATTGGAAGATTTTGTTTCTCCAAGACAGTGTAGGAGAATTTAGCAGAGACAACACGCAAAAGGTTCTATACTTTATTCTGAACATCTACAGCCTTAAAGAAAATATGCATCCTATGAGTTTTCAAGCTTCTCCTAGAAAAGTACTTAAACATACTATAAAATTAAGAAAATACTACGGTAAGGTAATAGAATTTTTCCCTAAAAGTGACTCAAGTTGCTTTATGAGCAAGCATTTCTTTCTAAATACCCTGTCAATTTAATTAATCATTTCTAATGTCTTTTGATTCACTATGCCAGCTCCGACACAGCTGAATCTAGACACCATATAACAAAAGTCAAAGCTCCGAAACTACTGTGTATCTGTATGGCTCTGAAAAAAAATGTATCAAGAGATTACCCAGTGTTTGGAAAAGTTTATTTTCTCTCTTTTAGTGCCAAGGATTTTTATCCCTTTCAAATATGATCATCTATAACGGCCAACAAATATATGCAAATGCTGCTGTAGCATAGTTTAGACAAAATAATTCTACTTTCAATCAATCCTTTTTGCAAAAGTGTTAAATACCATCCAGCCAAAATCTCTACTTCAGTTTTATTTTTTTTTTTTAAATCTGAGGTGATTTTTTATAGCTGGGTAGAATAAAAGAAAAAAGTTCAGCTGAATATAAAGCAATTCTTGGGTGTTTAAGACAGGTGAATGAACATCTCATGAAACAAACCTGAAACTGGAATGTAGTCAAGCTTACATCTCTTATCAGGAGGTATTACATCAACAAACTCAACAGTTATCAGAAACTATTGTAGATTGGGTTTGTATTACGAATTTCTCTATCTCAGTTGAGAATGCAGCAAAATACGTATTTTCTCTCATTTTCTGGTCCTCGAGGATACCAGGAGACAAAGCAAGGCAAATTGTAGTGTTTCTTTTGTATTATAAATAGACTGCTGAATTTTTCCATGCCAGATTCAAGCACTTGTTTATATTCTAGCAATGCACAAATCCACAGAAATTAGAAGCATTATTTTGAATTTACGCTTAACTGTGGAACTGATTTGTTTTTAGAACTTCTTCTACTCTTTAGCAATAATAAAGTTGAACAAACCTCTTGATGTTCAAGAATGAATCTGACATTCCAAGTTGCAAGAATAGGAATTTTTCACCTTGTTCTCCTTTCCATTTACTTGCAAATTCAGCATTAAAATTTATAAACAGCACTGAAATATGCTGAAGACAAAACCATGAAAATTTGATTTTCTCTTCCGACTTCACAGACTAGTGTTGCAAGAACTTATTCAGCTGACAGTCTTCTACACAGATTTCATTCTATTCACTTTATATAGTGAAATAAAATTACTAGAATAGAGTACCTTTTGCTATTTAAAAGTTATACTTGTGTTGAGTCCCTTAATGAAAAAGACAGTGGTATATATTGGATGCTCAGAAATTTATCTCTATAAACACAAATTTAAACAAATGATTGTAGTCCTGGAGGGGCATCAAAGCACATGAAGTGAAGTAGCAAAAGCACTTCATGGCATTTAAGGCACACTAGCACAGTAAGAGTAGCTAGTTCAAAACTGCAAGGAGGCATCTCCACCAGCTAAGTCCTTCATTGGATTTTAAAAATCTTCAAAAACTAGAAGATTAAAAACTTATCTTAAACTTCCTCTAAGAAGCTAACTACGATTACGCTGTAACAAAGTATTGTATTTGTCACCATGGTACAATTTGTCATGATTTCAACATTAAATTCCTTGGGTTGGTGTAACCAATAATATCTTTCCTTCCTCCCACCTCTAATAAAAGATACCACCAGTTACAACAACCTCCATGTAAAAACATGTTTTGGGAGGAATGCTGGTAAAGCTTTTAGGTCAACTTCTTATCCTGATTCAATCTGAAATATTTTCCCAGATTACAAACTAACTCCCTTATTCAATTGAACAAATCACTTCAAATGAAGGGTTTCAGAAATGGAGCAGACCACAGTACAAACAACCTCACAAAGAGGTTCAAAAAGCCTAATTGCAAAAACATCTTTAAAACTATTTTTAGTGATTCAGAGTAAATTTCACCCTTCTTCATGTAATCTATGACATCCATTGAAGTCACAGGCGTGAGTACTCAAGAGGAAATTAACCAAAACTTTGGTGAAAGCGGTTGTTTATGGAATTTGCAAAGCTAGTGCATTTCATTCTTCACCGAAGTCAAAAATAGTCTTTGGAATCCTTGCCATATTTACTAAACCACTTCTACTGGTAATACCACTTGTCCTCTATAGGGAGAAAAAGAGCCTAGCACAGTCACAAGTAGGAAATACAGTGTGTCTTCCTGTGCATTTTAACACTTAGTAATTTAAATTCTAATTTGGTGTCTCCTCCCAGCTGGAAGCAAAATATGGAAGTACAAAATAGCAATCCATGCCTTCTTGCCTGCTCTTTACCCCTGACTGTAGCCACTTTATCTGATCTCTCACTTTTGTCCTCACTAGGCAAGAGAGTTCTACATCTCTACGTGCAGCTGTTTGAGTGACCCTGGGTCTGTCCCATACTGTAAGGGCAATACAGAAAAAGACCCCAAATCTTAAAGCTTTGAAGGGACCTGATCTTACTCAAAAGATTAGGACCTTCGCAGGGTTGGACTAGATGACCTTTGAAGGTCCCTTCCCACCCAAACAACTCTATGACTCTGTGATTTATAACATATATGCACTTTCATCTATTTCATAAAGCAAACCAGAAACTACCACCTAAAATTTACATGAGAGGGTTTAGTCAACAGATAGACTGGTGCTCAGCACCTTCTTTTAAACTGACAGAGTTTAGCCTGTAATTCCTTGGCTTCTTAAAAGCACCTTTAAAGATTAGGTGACAAATAACACAGATGGAGGTAAGAATAGGGGTTAGAACTACAAATGTTCTTCCATGAGTGTGCCAGTCACTGGGCTACAAAGAAAAAGGAAAAGCTGGTCTTGCATTTTCTACTGCAACGTGATGAAACACTAGCATAGCTAACAGATGTGGAAAAGATGGAACTGCTCTGGCTGAGGCCAAACTGAATTTATAGTTCAAATTCCTGGATAAATTTTTATATGCAAAGATCCCAAAAATATCTTGTGAGCTCTTTGTGGAGGAAATGACCCAAAACCAAGCAGGTGGACTAATTGCAGATTAAAATGTCAGGACCTAGGCAGCAGAGAAACCTAATGTTAGATCTGATAATAGAGTAGTTTGCTTGGGGGAAGTGTCATTGATTTTTAATCTAAATTTGTTCAAAATAAAATCAAAGCTATCTCCTTGTCCTCCCCAATCTATTATTTTTGTAACTTCATTTAAATAAAAGAAAGTTTCTGAAGCACAAAAGAAAGCGAAGAGACCCGGAAGCAATCACTCTAATTTCGTAGTAAGTTGAGTAGGCTCAGTCATTTTGATCTCATGTGTTCACACTTGGACTGACAAGTCATCAGTAGACCAAGGTGGTCTGGGAGGAAAATGAAAGTGCAAAGTGGTGCGAAGGGAGCTTTCAGGCTCCATGGTTTCTGGTGAAACATGGACTAGGTCACTACACTGATTTGCCTGTTCCCTGGAAAACTACTACGGCCTCAGGGCATTCCAGCACACTGGTAGATCCTGACTTTCTCAGGAAGATCTATAGACTTAGCTCACGTCCCAGGGAGCAGTCTGGGAAAGTGCTGACCTCTGCCTGGAAGAGGAGATGGCTGGACAAGGCCAGGAGTGAAGCTCTGCCCTCTGTGTTAAGCATAAGCCAAAGGTCGATTCCCGTATCTGATGACTCATGTTGGAAGAAAACAGATGGGAGTGCTGAACTTCCTTCCAACAAGCTGGGTTTAGTGAATTTTTTAGAACCTGTGTTCCTTTGCTCACAGCATTACAAATCTCTAGGTTGAAGCACATACATGTATGTAGAAACAATGAGAGCCTCTGAGATATCAGAAGGACTGCAAAGCATAATGGCCATAAACAGCATACTTCCCACAACCTTCTTGTGCCAGGAAGTTGCTGTTGCATGATAAGGCAATCCTCACAAATCTCATTTGCTTTTGTCTACATCATAAAAAAATCTACTTCCAGGAAAGATAAAACAAATCTGAATGCATATTTAGACAAAAAGACCGAAGGCATTAATAGACCTTATTTACACCTGTACTGCCCCAGTGCTGCATTAGTGGGTTCTTGGGTGGCATATTGTACGGCTCAAAAAAAAGGAAAAAGAATCCAGATATTATTCCTGCATATTTCTACCTGAACAACACTATTAAATAAATCACATCTTTGAGAAATATCTAATGATGTTGCTATCATACCAGTATCTTATAGAAAAAATAAGCTCTGCTGTGTACACGCAAGGGACTACAGAACCTGCTGAATCTGTTTAATTGGTCATGCCCTAATTTATAATGTAGTAACCATCTACAACTCCAAGGAACTAATATAGGGAAATAAATTGACAATAATTAATAATTAAGAGCCAGTTTAGAAATGCATCTGAAGCAGAAGTAGCTCTTAATAAGCCATCTGTCACACCTCATCGAGTGATCTGAGGTTGTAAAACATATAGAGGTCAGCATAGTTACAATGTGATCAAACATTTAGTTGACTACCTGGTGTTCCATCTGTGTGTCACCAGCTTGTGCCTGTTGTCCTCTGCCTTTTGTCCTCTATCTGTTGTCCAAAGAGAATGTAATGATGTGTCAAAATAAATTTTAAGTTACAGTCCCACAATCCCACTGACCTCATGAGCTTGGCATTTCATGGGTGTAACTGAGAAAAAAATATGACCCATTATACACTATGCTTAGTGATGAAATTGAGCTAATGCACCAAAAAGGTCAGAATCCAGCTGAGGATTGTGGAAATTGAACCAAGCAAAGGTTAATAAGTAACATGGGTTTATTCTATTAAAGAAAAAAATAAAAAAAGCTTGTCATGAATGAATGTTCATCTTTCTTTTGCCAAATATAGAATAAAACTTTGAGAAATTCATGCTCTTTTCTCTCTTTCATAGGATCTATATTCATAATTAATAAATTCGTAGTGATAAAATTGAGACATTTTCACCCAAATGTCAAAGTCAAAGAAGGAGGGAGGAATTTGAAAAATAATTTTATATTTACTGATAATGTCACTTTAACATATTTTGTGCTCTCACCAGCTAGAATTTCTCACTGAATGAGAGTATATCAGATATACCCAAAAGGCACTCTGGGTAAGCTGCATGCTGAAATGGAATACAAAATTTGTATCCACATTAGTTTTCAAAGAACAACTTTTAGACTTTAACGTGGCTTGATTTTAATTTAAAGTGACAATACAAGCCACTATTAAAAACATTTGGTGGTACAACTTTCAATTAATGAACATATGGAGAAGTGCACTGAAACTTTCCCATGCTCCTTTTTTGTTTGGACTGCTAAAAGAGACTGTTGAACAGAGAACCCCCAAAGCTTAAGCTAAGTTCCTCACATCTGTGTTCCAGTGTATCAGAAATAAAAAAGCAAGAAGTTCAGTTTTCCTTGGAGAATGCTCTTTCTGTTTGAAACTGTTCATTTTAAACAGACATTGGGCATGTCTACAGAACAAAATGTAGTAGTGCATCTGAAATAAAACACAACGCGTGTGAAGCACCACACAACAGTCTGCAAACTAGCCTGAGTACCTTGGCATGCCTATGGAAAAAAGCATTAGCTTGGAAACAAATTTTGCAGAATGTAGTTTAACAAAGGTATTGTGCCACTCACATAAATGAGTTCTTGAAGGAATACATCAGACATGCAGAGCTATGCTGTTAAAGATAGCTTGGAGGTCTGAGTTCTGGCTTTCACTTAATGGTTGAAGGCATGTCCTCCAGCTTGGGAGTGGAAGTCAACAGTCAGGCAATAAGAAGCTCCATCCTTCAAATTAAAAGTTACACTGACATTAGGGAAAAGGGCAATGTTAGGAAATTATAGGAACCACCAATTCCAGAAATGAGCCAAATTTGTCTGGCAGTTTTAACTGGTATGTTTGGGGCCAGATACATCTTGAAATAATGGGCTTTATTCTTTGCTTAAGAGTCATTAAACCAAAGTTTGACTTTGATCCAAGATTGTACAGTTGCCTAAGGTATTCTGTGCTTCGAATCTCCCATGAAGAAATGAGAATTCAGGCAGACTACATACTGTCTGTCTAGTGTCCAAAGCTATACCGTATAAATGCTGTCCTCAGTGTCTGTTTCACTATATCCAGACAAATTAACTGGGTGAAGTGTTGAAACGATCCTTGCTTTTATATATGAATATGATGAAGTACAAACAATACAGCACTAAACTTGCTTCTACAGGCAGTTTCCCTCTCATCACAGGTACTACTTTCTTCCTCAAGCTTCTTGCTCTAAACTGTTAGTAATAAGGTTCACAGCTCATCTTCAACACAACATGCCCATGCCATCCTTTTCTCATTGTGTAGTACTAACAAGTATGCAAAAATTAATAAATGAATGTTAAAAAATTATTTATGTATAAATATATATATATAAAAAATATAAAAACTGATATAGAGTAGGTTTTTTTCAGAGTGGAATCTCACATAGGGAATGTGGAACCACAGTTTACTTAAATCTGAAATTAAATTTTCCTGATGCTCTGATCCTTGGAAACAAAACAAATAATTGCACCAGCAAGCTTTAACAGTTGTGTGATTAATTCTGTTTCTATTTCACCTAGTTATTAAAATATTATCTTGGATCCATCTACACAAATCTCATTTACATGCATATCAAAGTCTGAAATACCAGTGTTAAAAATCTGTCAGCAACATAGATTATTGTCCCTAAACCAAGTTTCAAAATTGCAGCATTCATCTTTTTTCCGTTTTCCCTCAGAAAAAAAAAACTTGACCAACAGGTAATTAATTTCACTGTGTGCATTTATTAGCTCTCCTAGTTGCATGGGGACCGTCAAGGGGCATTCTTTTAATAAGTATTTACACAATATTAAAAATCCAACATGCAAGTTATACAGGTTTTATTTTCAGCAACCAAGAGCAGATTCGAGGCAGATGCATTTACTTCACTGAACATTTATATACTCACACTGGTTTTGATCAGTCTGAAGTCTGCAGCACGAAAGGCTCATCTGGAGGAGTGTGGAAGCAGAGTAGTTAAAAAATAGCCTGCCTAATTTCTCTTTAGGTGGTTCAAAAGAAGTAAATCTTCTTTATGTTAGTGAGATCCCAGATGCTGGATTTCGTCTCAGTTTTAAATCTATGACTGAGCCCCTAAAGAGTCCTGTGATGAAAATATTGTCACTGGCTTGGTCACAGTATCATGAACTTGGCCCTGTGATAAGCACAGAACCATGCAATCACAGAGCAAATGGTACAAGTAATTTTATTTTTTCCTCTAATGTCAGCTAAATCTCATTGTTTGCCTCTGTGAAACTCATTTTAATCTAGATATTTTAATACAGTGCTTCAGTGTTAGAGACCTGAAAGAAAGAAGTTGGAATGAGATGTGTTAGACCTTTGCACTGACACATTGCCTGCATTTTCTAACAGCTAAGCTATTATTTCTAGAAATTTCTCATTTTGCACTTCATCATTCAAAGATACATCCTCCATGACCAGACAAGACCCAGCTATGAGAAAAGCAAATCTTAAATCTAACTATACCAAATCTTATTTAGAATAAGTGCTATAACAAATGTACCTTCATGGTTTTTTATAGTCTCTTCAGCTATCCTCCAGTCCACTTCATCACTTAATTTGAGGTGGATGATGAAGCTGCATGTGAACGACATGCATTCGTTCAGATTTCAAAATCACATCTCTGAACCTCTAACAATACATATTTTTGCAGTCATCAGGTTGGCAATGCTTAGATGCACAAGCAGCTAAGAATCAAAATAATACCACCCAGCTTTCTGATATCCAGCTACTCGCTGCTCTAACACCAGCCTGCAGATGTGTTGACAGTTCTATTAAGGATAGTAGAGATCACATCCAGTTGAGTTGACTTCCAGGAAGGCCTCAAAAGTGAAATACTAAGTGGTAAAACTCAGGTGAGCATCAGTGCACACAGATGTGATACACATGAGGAAAAGAAACCTTTTTTTCTACCTCATTTTCATCTACAGTGATAACCTCTGAGCTGATTGCTCTTGTCTTGGAAAGGCATTTCTGAGTGAGAGAGCGCTCAAAGGTTCTATGGTTCTACACTCAGCAGCAAACAAAAAGTAAACTGAGCATTCAAAAGTAAAGGGAAGGAATTCTGGGAGGGAGAAGGGGGAAAAAAACAAACCCAAATGTAACACATGCAAAAAAAAACCCCACCCAAAACCAACCAAACAACAAACTAACCAACAAACAGTGACCCCCCCCCCCAAATAACCCAAAACAAAAAACAAACAACCCCCCCAAAATCCAAAACAAAAACCAAAATAAAAAAATAACAATTAATTTAAAACAAAACAACCCCACCAAAAAAACTCACCAAACAAAATCCAACAAAAACCTTATTCTGACACTACATAAATCCATGGTAATTCCAAGTTTAAAACTTCAAATACTTCTGGTTCTCTGTCTTCAATAATAGCAGAACAGGAAAAATAGCAAGGAACAACAACAAGGTCAATTAAATGTTGGCATGAAAAATAACTAAACAAAGAATTATAATTCTTGAAACTGGAAGAAAACAACATAAGACAATAGGAAGAAGCCTGAGATCCATCTTGTCATGCCTGACGTAGAATAGTTGTCATCTTTTCGAGCAGAACATGAGACAGCATGAAATTAAATTAGTTAGCTCTCAGGTTCAATGGATCCAAAGGAGGTGGATCCTTACAAAACATTCAGACAAGCTATGGAACTCATTACCACAAGACACAGGACAAGATGAAAGTTTACAGGGATACAAGAAAGCAGTATATTTCTAGAAGACAAAATCACCAAAAGCAATAGAAATCATTCACTGTACCTGCTGCAGGAAGTCTCTGGAACCACAGGCTGCTGTAAGAGTGCTCTGGAGTAGGATACCATGGTTTTTTCACTATTCTTTCTTTAAAAGCCTGTGATGCAAGATTACCAAATGCCACTGGCCAAGGCCAAGTGCTAATCCAAGTAGATTGTATTAACTTAATCTCCTTTGTTGAAATGTTTGTGGACTTCGGTGGATTTGTGCTCCATTCTTCTTATAAAGAAAAAAACATGTAAAATCTTTCTCAATGCCAGATTTATCCCATGCTCATTAATTCTATTATATGCTGAGTAAATAAAGACATCAGGCTTTCTGGTTTGGATATCCCCTGAAATCCTTTTAAAAACTAGGGTTACATCAGCCACCTTTCAGCTCCCTGAACTCAGTTCCCTGACTCTAACGTATCAAACAATTTAATCCTTGAGCTACATTGGAGCACAGACATCTTTTATGAACATCATTTTACCTATTCATATTCTAACCTTTCTACCAGAACCTCATATTTGAGACAGATCTTTAAATTAATCCTCTATAAAGAGTGGTTTGGTCTGGAAACCTCCTTTTTTTTTGCATTTGAGCACAAGTCTTGAACCTCTATTGGCTCGGTAAAATATTGGTCCTACAAACTCCCTAACCATCTTGGTCATACTGATCTTGATGTATCCAAAAAAAAAAAAAAAAAAAAAAAAAAAATTATTGCACCTCTTGTTTCTTTAAAGTTGTTAAAACTCAAGTGAGGTACCACTACCACTGCTCCTTTTGAGCCTTGACAGTTATGTCCCCCAGCTTGCTCTCCCCAGGCCCAGGCTGAGATTCATCTTTTGTTGTAAAGTTGTCACAGGATACCACAATTTTTTAAAGTGAGTGTGTGTTTGCACAAGTCAATTAAAAGGCACAGGAAGAAAAATAATTGCAGTTGCCTCTGATAATTCTTTATTCTTTAGGGAAGAATATGTCTATGTTAGACTGTAAACTTACTACCGTTTGCATGAAAGACAACCCTCGGATTGCTACACAGACACATTTCACAAGAGACAGTAGAACGAAGTTGACTCACTAACAGAGATCCGCGTACCTGCAAGGTCGTGAACCAGACAAAAAGACCAATCCAAGGACTTTAGTTTAATACATATTGTTAACTTCCTCTTAAATCCCTGATCTGAGGATTTTAAAAAAAATAAATAAACCAAACAAACATTACTCCCACTAACTTCATTTGCCGATAACTTCACTTTTCACAAGACAGAATTTCACTTCATTGCTAACCCTGAAATTTATTAAAGAAAAAGACACTTTTGTGGAAAAAAAATCTTATGATAAATCTATGACACTCATTTGAAAGAATGCAGTTTCTCACAGAGAGAAGACTACTTGTTTTTACAATCTGCACTCAAAACACCTACAGCCAACATCTCAGCCTTCCACTTCAACCTTAATTTAGTAGGCAGAAAGAGTTTGCTATGATATATTACCAAACAGCATAAAAATGTTTGCAGCCATGCAGACCCTGACTGGGATACATAGTCTATGCATTTTACCATGAAAATGCAAGCCTGTTCCTCTACCAACCTTGTGTAGCTGGTGAAGAAATAGTGATAAAAAACGCAAATGGGGGGAAGAAGCACAGGAGACTTTCCCTGGGTGCTCCTTTCAAAGAAGTAGAAAAGGGCTCTCATTCATCAATGCACAACATACTCTGATGCACAGAGGGAGAGAAGAAGGGGCTGAAGACTCCTGAATATAAAATGTATATGGATATTCCAATGTTAAACACAAGCTTCAGTGAGGAAGTACTG
The DNA here is from genome assembly GCA_024733675.1 of Psilopsiagon aymara. Classification (NCBI taxonomy): domain Eukaryota; kingdom Metazoa; phylum Chordata; class Aves; order Psittaciformes; family Psittacidae; genus Psilopsiagon; species Psilopsiagon aymara. The sequence goes on from JANRGW010048569.1 coordinate 81,051, forward strand.
ACTGCCATGGTAGTGCCAAACAACGATCTCCAAGGAATGATAGGAACCAGACAAAAGATGCCCTGTTCATCTCCTTTAGAAGCAGAGATGCAAGCAGCAACCTAGAAGGAGAGGAGGAATAAGCAGGGAAGACGTGAACTGCCCTAAGTCAGGCACTCTTTCCCTTCCCACCACGAATTAGCTTATGGCATGGCCCCTCAGAAAAGACACCTTTTGGTATTACCAAAAAGCTGAACTTCTCCCAGGCATACAAAGCCTCAGCACATAATCCCCACAGGTCTTTTCTGTGTTTATAATCTCAAAAGAATAATTACGAGCTATAAAAGGAATATTATGGCACAGAGCTCCAAAAGAAATCCACTTCTTACTTCAGTTACTGTCCCATAACTGCAGGCTATTACTACCACCTTCTAAAGCTTTCGCTTAAAATTTTTTCAGTTATTCTATTTAATTCCAGTTGCAGACAAATGTTTATTTACTTTACTGCCAGTTTTAACTACTAGCACTTTAACAGTACCTACAGATATGCCTGCAGATTCTTGAGTGGGCAAAAGATGTTGTCTAAGAGTGCTTATGTACATATCATCAGTCATATGAGTTTAAATGCACCTCTTCATATTCAGTTTCAGGCACTTTCCTTGCTGCATTAGGTATCGCCAGTAACCTATGAAGTAGAAAAGTCTAAGACATGCAAAAATGTCTGTACTCTTAGATGCCGTTTTGTCTTAGTTATCACCACTCATTCATTATTCCCTTCATCACAGTGACTTCTTAGCTAATTTCTTGGACTTGTCATAGATGCTGTGGCTTCTGGCCCACAGGAGAAAGTGCATGATAGCCAAGATCTTAAGGAGAACAGTCCAAAACTTTTGAGTTTACTTTCCTGTATCAAAGACAATGGGGGACAAAACACAAATGAACCCAAAGTATAAAAGTAGCAATGAATGAAAACAGTTCATTTGTCTCTGGGTTTGTTTTGGTGGTGGTTTTTTTTTTTTTTTTAAAAAAAAATTTTATTTGAAATTTATTTTCTGATTTGGTATTACGACATGTCCAAGTTACACAATAAAAAGGATCTAAGATTCACACCAGTTGAAAGGTAGGCTTGGAGCAGCATTACTAAGATAATAATTTGTTCCCAATTTCTTGTTACTGCTTTACTTTATATAAAATCTGTAATGCGCTGTCAACCTGCAGGTGCAACAGACAGAAAATTTGTGTGTATACTCTCTCATGTCAGAACAAATTCAGGCTCCAGGTCATTCAAACTTTGCCTTTAATTCAGTAAGCATCATCTTTAGTGTTACTGGAACTCTTTCTGAAAATTAGGATAGCTCATTAAAAATTGTGCCTTGTCATTGTAGAACTCTTCTAGGTATTGGATTGCAGTGTTCCAAGCTATACTTGGTCTAATAAATTTGGTAGATGCCAGGATTAAACTACACTTCAGCATGTTTTGCCACATTATTACTATGGGAACTTGAATTTCAATCTAGGTTTCTTGCAATAGTGACAGATTTACTGGAGTTTTCACATAATGAACTAGATGGGCACGATAACATCTGTATAGCTGCTAGACTTATGCTGCATTAACTGTTCTTTCACCATAGCTTTATGATTTTTAAAATATGGGGTTTGGCTTATGTTTTTTTTGGGTTGCTTTGCTCGAATGTGTTCTCCATGGCAAGCTAGTCATTTATTGTCTGTCACAGCTCCTGAAACTGTAACACGAACAGGAAACAGTACATTCATTTACAACCACACCGGGCAATATGCCAGAAGTTTGCCTGTTCTCTTTTTCTGGAGTCCAGTCCTCTGAAAGGTGAACCTGCTTATCTTACATATGTTCCAGACAACCACAGTTGCTGGCAAAATTTAGTGAGGCTTAATGAGTGAGCTGTGATTCCAAGAAACAGGCTGAGAGCTAGAAATTGGCCTGTTTTCAGTCTCTCAGTGTTGCATCATACCAAAGAAACCCTGCAGCAGAACTGGGATTAGAGACTGTGCATAAGAGCCTCCATCTGCCAAAACAACAATGAAAATATTCAGACTTGGAGAAAAAATTTTCATCTATTAAAACCAGATGTGCCATTCACTCTTCAGGCCTAAGCATTATTCCACCTGTATTTCAAGGTGGAGAAGATAATGTTCTCCTTTGCTCTTATCTATATAAATAGCTGCTTTCCTGCCTGAAGACCCTATTCCAAATACTTTGTATTAAGGTGTGCAGTTACATGAATATCTGATTGACGGTTCAGTTGCGCAAGATTTCACGAACAGTAAGAAGCGATTTGATGACAGAGAGAAGAGTGGAAATGCATGACTGTAACTTAACTTTTGTCTCTTGCATCCCATGATGTAAATGGTACGGCACGCTTAACACAGTGCTGCTGGTGCCAAGCGGAATCCCATCAAGAATTCCTTTGTGACTGTGTTACTTATGGGCACAAAATGAGGTTGAATCCCTTCTTCTGCCCTTTAGCAAGTGATTGTCTGATGGGAAAGGAAACCACCATAGCAAACCAGAGAAAAGTGCAAGTCTAATACTAGAACAGAAATGAAACTTGGAAAGAAAAAGGATCGGTAATTTAAAGTTCTCCTAAGCTGTTGAAAAGCAAGGCTCATTTTCCTGCTCCGTCCCAGATATCCTGCATGACACTTAGCACATAATTGTGTTCAGATCAACAGGCGCCAAGCCTTTCATTCATTTCTATGAACCTCAGCACCCATATCTATGAGTCAACTTTTATTACCAAGAAAAGAACAGGAGTGGAAGGAAGCACTAGCACCAGAGATCTCTCCCTTTCTTTCCATCTACTGCCAGTGCCATCAGCTGGAGTCAAATCCCTTGTTGGTCTTCTTGTACCTAGCACTGGCCAACACGACCCCAGGGCTGCCGACAACATAGAATCATGGAATGGCTTGAGTTGGAAGGTGCCTTAAAGCTCATCCAGTTTCAAACCACTGCTATGGACAGGGACACCTTCCACTTGACCGGGTTGCTCCAAGCCCCATCCAACCTGGCCTTGAGCACCTCCAGGGATGGGGCAGACACAGCTTCTTTGGGCAACCTGTGCCAGGGCCTCACCACCCTCACAGAGAAGAACTTCTGTCTAAGATCTCATCTCAATCATCTCTCTGTCAGGTTGAAGCCATTCCCTTTTGTTCTGACCCTACAGGCCCTTGTCCAAAGATACTCTCCAGCTGTAGCACCCTAGGTGTGATTGCAGGCTGTAAGCAAAATCAGCTATTGAGTACTAATGTCGTCATTGAGTTAAAGAGAATACATAAGCATTATCACATACTTTAAGAGACCAGTATTCTAACATTCAGCAGAAAGTGATGCTGTCCTTGCGCATTCTTGCTTGGCTGTAAACAAAGCTACCTTCAAGTGCAAGTCTTGTTGGGATTTAAAGCAGGAAGTGAATTCGGCAGTGAGTGTGGCCTTAGAGTTCATGCCCATGAGCAGCAAATACAGCACTGACTCCTGCAAAGTGAGCCAGCTGGTGGGAAAGCTGTTTTCCTGGTAATCTGAATCAACCCTGAGAATATTAGGAAATCATGGACAACTAAGAAATTAATACATTGATACATTAATACACTCCAAACTGACAAAAGTAGTGACAAATAATATTGAGAAAGTGTGTATGATAAATGGGGGCTAACTTTTTCTTCTGCCTCTGTGAACTTTATCTCCCAAAACCTTCCTTAGAGATTTGAAACAACTAACCTAACCACTGCTGCCTTAGTGCTGTCTGAAAATCCTTTATCAATCCAGGACCTACATTGGTTTGTGAAGTCTCTTGTTGATCTTTGTCAGGATTCCCTTGGAGCTAGATATCTGATGTGAGCTACAATCAAATACACTACTGATCCAGGCAAGTCCAGATCTCACAGTTGCCCAGAGTGAATCCTTGAGATGTAAGCTCGTGTATGCCTTTCATGTACAAAATATATAAATCCCCTACTAGGATTATTTTTGTACATAGCTGGATAATCTGAACAGACACTTGATCTTTTGTTTGTACACTGAAAGACAACCTAGCCTCTCCAGGCAAGCAATTCCCAAGGTTCACACAAGGGGAGAGATGTAGGTAATTTGTTTTGGATTGGAGAACATCAAAAAGTGAACTCCAAAAACATATTCAGAAGGAGCAAGAAACACCTCCCAAGTAAAACAAGAAGCTGGGGTGAGGCATAAAGCAGTGGATATGCCAATAGACTAATGGCACCTTACTGAAGGGTTCTGACGCTTTTTCAGTGTGGCCTTGAGCTTTCTAATCTCCTAGTGATCTAACAAATCTACTGATCAAGTTTGTAGCAGGGCTTACCTAGCCTTAAGGAGGTCTTTGAGATAATTTCATGAACTGCTCATTTCCACTTAAGCATTGCCTGTTATTTTTCATGACATTTGGAAAATGAATCTTCCCGCACTCCCCTTTTAGCTATCAGAGGGTTTATACACAAGACTTTAAACATCAGCAAACAAAAGTTACCGTTTTCCTCATTTGATATGTTAATACTGCTGAGACAAATTCATTCTTGAAACAAGACCCTGGCGAGCACTTTCCAGTTGGTTTAGATACCACCTTGTGGACTTTGTCCAAACAATCAAAGCAGAATGTAAAAATATATGAAAACTTTAAAAAGGAGAGGAATCTACTTTGGTGTTTTAGAGCAGAACTCAGTCTTGACAGAAAAACTCAAGGTGAAATACTGTCCTCTGTGAAATTGATGACAAATCTTCCCCTGCTACACTCCCCCCCACTTGTGTTCAAACATTTCAAAGGAAAATTGATTTTCCCTCATAGTAGCCTTCCAATATCGGAAAGGGGACTATAAGGATGCTGGGAAGGGACTCTTTGTTAGGGACTGTAGTGATAGGACAAGGGGTAACGGGTTCAAACTGAAACAGGGGAAGTTTAGATTGGATATGAGGAA
>JANRGW010048578.1:0-26096 GCA_024733675.1 Psilopsiagon aymara
TTCCTCCCGGCTCCCCCTCCTCCCTGGCAGAGCATGAGGCTCAGAAAGTCCTTGGCCAGACCAAACATCACTAAGCTATAAGTAAAAACATTGGTGTTATCAGCACTGTTCTCAGGCCGAAAGTCAAAACCACAGAGCTGCACCAGCTGCTGAGAAGGAGAATAATGACTGCTACTGCTGAACCCGTGACACTCCCTCTCCTTCCTCCCCAGCCCTGCTCCCGAAAGGATGGGGAGGAAAATCGAAAGAATGTAGCTCCCACGGGTTGAGATAAGAACAGTCCAGCAACTAAAGTATAACACAAACCCACTACTGTTGCCACAATAATAATAGTGATAAAGGAAGTAACAAGAGAAGAAAATACAACCTCTCACCCCCCGCTGCCCCCAGTGTATATACTGGGCATGACATGCTGTGGTATGGAATACCTCTGGTTAGTCTGGGTCAGGTGTCCTGTCTCTGCTTCCTCCCGTCTTCTTCTCCTCCCTGGCAGAACATGAGACTCAGAAAGTCCTTGGTCAGAGTAAACATTGCTTAGCAGCAACTAAAAACATTGGTGTTATCAGTGTTGTTCCCAGGCTGAAAGTCAAACCCGCAGCAGTGCACCAGCTACTAAGAAGGAGAAAAATGACTGCTACTGCTGAATCCAGGACACCTGTTTTGCAAATAACATTCATATGCTTAAGAATTATACATATGAGATCACTAATATAATGAAAATAATTTTCATACTAATAAGTAATGTTAATTAGGATCGCAAATCAAGAAGGAAAATTGCATATCTATATGAAAAAAATTATAGCTATTCCTCCTTTTTATCCAAAAGATTAAAATCTTCATCAGATTTCAAGAGCTCTACCTTTCATGATGGCTGATTTGGGGAACTGCTAGTGGTCTACAGGGCCTTTTTGCAGAGCACTATCTGTTGACCTTTTAATCAGCAGACTTGAAATTATTTGGAATTTCAGTTTCTGCTGTGAAATTGTCCACATTACAATGTTCATGCCTCTGGTAGTCTTAGCAGCCATATCAGGTTCTAAATGGGCCATAAAATAGACTAACATATCTGAGATAGACCTTTTGCAGAAGAAGCGTGAGGAAAATAAAATGAAAGGCATTTTCAAGATTATTAAGGATGAAACAATGAAGATATGAACAAGACACACTGCATTTGCCCAAGTTCTACTTGTTCCGAAGCCTTTAATATACATAAATATTTTGAATTTAATTCTACTATTAAAAACTTTTTTATCAGCAAATAGGAAATATAGTATCTTGGTAACTAATTGAAAACTTCCTGTTCAGGACTAAGAAAATGGCAGGGGCCCAATCATTTAGCATTAAAAGATTCTTAATATATTTTATACAAATATATGTTTGGGTTGAGTCAAGCTGCAGTGCTTAGGCTCATTAACCAAGACTTGCAGACAGTGTGTTTAAAAAATATATTTTATTCCTTAATCCTGTGTGCTTCTACTTTGTATAGTATTTATATTCCTGGTGATTTTCTCTTAGATTTGGACATTTTTGTTGCTTTTGCTGGTTTTGTTAATGCTGCCTAGTTCTACAGTCACTCTTTTTTTTAGCAGTATAAAACCTGTATAAGGTATAATTTTAGAAAACATTGATATTTACTCCAATAACTTATAAGAATGCATCCGAAGTTAAAAACATGACAGAGGCATAACTACTAAAAACAAAAATCCAATTTTTTTTAATGAGTTTAATTTCTCTGCCCAAGGCTAATTACTTCCAAATCAGGAAAATTTTGCATAACATTTCAGAATTAATGAAGCACCCAAAACATCAATTATCATTAAATGCACTTGTCACTATTTGGAAGCAGAGAAACAATAATTATAACCTTCAATTACTGAAGATCTACAAGAAAAATATCCTGTAGTTTACTCCTTTTTCATGTCTACACAAGACCCATCTGATGCTCAAAAATGACAAGAAAGAATCTCTCTACCCTAAAACGCTATAGTTAATTAAACATTTTTGACAGCACCTCAAAGATAAATGGAGTTATGTAGTAGTAAAAATTTTTCACTGAATATTATAGACTGGTAGCTTCCCAGTTCATTTTTTGCATGGTCTCTAATCATGGTTTCAGAAAAGACAGATACACTGAAAAAATCCCTATCAGTATCTGAGAATAGTAAGAAGTTTTAGATACCTGAAAACTTTCAAGGATGCCAGTTTTCACTTCTGGCATGTAAAAGTTGTGATAAAAGGGTGTGAAAGGGTGACACTTCTTGCTAAGATACCTTTATTCCCTCAGAGTCTGTAATGACGGCTGTACAAATGGGGTTACAGCAGCCTTATATATTTTTTGCAGGTGTTCATCTTTCTCTAGCACATAACTCAGAAGAAATGGGCTAAGATTCATACCTTTATTGACTAACAGAAATTTTACTATTGAAGCTAGGTTGGAAGGATGTCTTATTGTTAAGGCATTAGATAATAAAGATTCAATGTATTGCTACAAATTAACAACATTTTTTACTCCTTTCCATTAGACAGATTTTTTCTCATTGTGCTTTATGAGAAAGTTTAGAATCAGGTAAGAAAATACTTTTTTTATTAGTCAGGTGTCCCTTAGACTTCCAGTTTTTCTAGAATCTCTCACTGTATTTATGCAGCACTTAGTACAATATGACAATGGAATTGCTTAATTCCCTTAGACACTGTTGTGATAATGAACATCTGTTTCTAGGCCTAGACATGAGGTCAATAACATGTTCTCCAAAGGCTACAATCTTTGCATGTACTTTTTTTCTTTTTACAAACTCTTCAGCGGTTGTTTTGTAACTTAGGGTTTGCATTTTAATTGCCAAATCAAAGTGCATAGCTCTAGCATTAAATCTGAGAATTAATTCAATGGAGAGACAAACCTGTTGAAATGAATCTAAATTTCCAATGTGGATAAAGCTGCCAGAGCCTTCAGTATAAAAAGGAATACTACTGTTAAGAGCAATTAAAATTTACCAATTATTATCAGTTGTAGAAGCTGTTAAAAACACACTCTTTCTATGGTAGTTGTTGTAAAAGTCATGCAGTTGTGGCCACATATAATATTGTTAAAAGTGCCAACCAAAAATAAGATAAACAAAAGAGAAGGCAGATCAATCATGTCATGAATGGTGCACACTGCCTCACATGATGGTAAATTTATCTGCACATACAGAAGGGTGAATTTCACAAAGTAACCTGCCAAACTCAGTTTCATTTACACTTCCCTAATGCTTAAGTTTGATTCAGACAGCCTGTATTTAAAGTCAAGTGTCTGGGTTAAACTGCACAGTGGACCATAAACAGTCTGGGTTGCTTCAGTCACTCTCAGCATACAAATAAATGGATCCCCTAGAGAGACATGCGCAAAGGAAGCAAAGGATAGACAGACCTGTTTTGTTTTGTATACCAGCCTTACCATGAGCCTGGAAAGCTGGTATAACAGGTATAGCAGCCTCTCAATTATTCAACTTAGTTCTATTAAAAAAAAGAATAGACATGTTTTTATCTTTTTTTCTAAGAGAAGCAAACTAAAAGACATGAGGGAAAAGAAGTCACAATTTCATAAAAGCTCATATCCATTCTTCTCATTCTGAGATCAGCCTTAATGTTGCCCTAGGTAAAGAATGTTCCTGTTGTGAGCAGGAGGTAGGCTTTAACATTACAGTCCCTGTAGTCTGAAAATTTAGGAGTGCAAATATTATAATGTCTTGGAGACCAATCAAATCTTAAACAGCGTATTGCAAATATTATACCAGTGACTGAATATTCAGCTAATGTTTACAAAAAATCTCAAAGCTCAAATCTATTTGCAGTAACTAGTGGAACAGTTCTGAGAAAAAAATGCATACAAATTTCCAATCTGTTCACAGAGACAGAATAAAGGGATACATTCAGCAAATGTCTTCTGATAAATACTTCAGTTAAGAATGATAATGTAGCTTCAAATGCCTTATAATCTTTCCTACAGGCTTCTCTCTCAACAACCTGTGAGTTTTCACATGATCCTCAGATTCTTAAGAGCAGGCTGGCTTTATTTTGGTAAGTGCAAGTGAACGTAACTGGGTAAATTATGAAAGTATATGCACAAATATATGTCCAAATCACACACAGAAACTTCCAAAACTGTGTAGTTGTGCAAATATATGTAGATATTTTAGGAAGTAGACTATAAAAATGATAATCCACTGCAAATCAAATATACCTGACTTTATTTCACATCCGAGTCTCTATAATGAAGAATTTGTGTATAGGATCTTTGAGGACAGATTAAATAAAAAATATAAACATATCCGACCTCATGCTCCAAAAATTACGTTCAAAAAAATGAATGTAACTGGAAACCACATTTAAAGTTATGCAAAGTACAAAAATCTAAGGTATTGTGAGAAAAAAACCCCAAACCAACATAATTACACTTGTAGTCCATTTAAAAAACTTTTTTTGTATTTCATCCAAAACTCTAAAATGTTACAGAGCAATGCCTCATCTCTTTACTCCTTGGGCAAAAAAGAAATAGTGTAATAATACTTAATATTTCAAAGTCATTTTGGTGAGTGAATAAAGTCCTGTTTTCACAACCTTATATAACTTCCTGGTGGCTGCCAGTATGTGTGAAGCTATTATTACTTCATTACATTACCAGCTTGACATACGTATTAAAACTACTGTGAAGAGAAGACACAAAGCATAAAGAAAGGCACATGTAGGCAGCAAGATTCACTTTTAATCGTATTTCATGGAAAGAAGCATTATACCTCTATGCACGAAGACTAAGCTGCTTTGTAACATCTCAAAACGATGGCCCTTGCATTGTTTTGAGTTACTTTAAGTAAGTATTGAGAATCTCCTTGCACTGAGTCATGGAGTATTGAATTCCAGCTGTGTGACAGTGCAGATATTTATACATCTAAATTACTTGCATGTTGCTTGAAAAAATTTGGCACACTTGACCTCAGCCCCTTATCTCTATGTTTATATTAATATTCAGGATTTATTTTCAAAAAGTATTAGCAGGATTAAGGAATCAAGGCTTCTTTTTCAAAGAGATTTCTTTCTGGGTTTTCAGTGGGAAGTAATAATTTTGGATGAAATAAATCTAATCTAATTTTCCATGGTAAAATTAGGCATCTGACACAGTTACGCCTTTGGCATTACAGTACTCGTTAGTGCTCTAGAACCTGCAGACAAGTCTTCAGTGTCTCTCCCTAACAAATGGTTACACAAAAGCACCTGCAGAGAGAGATTCATTCTCCCTGTCTCAGACCATGATGCAGATAGAATGAGTCATCACTGCAGGCTCCTGTTTCTCTCAGACTGGGGAGGAAATGGAAGACCTAACTGTGACCTGACATTTAACTGTTAAGATGACGAAAGGTACATCCAAAAAGTACCACCCTCACAGGGCATCCCTTTGATGATGTCACTGCTAAACTGCTTTTCTCTAAATGAACGTGCCTTAGATTTGTTTTGGTTTGGGGCACTTTTTTTGCTCATTTTTGTTTGTTTATTTTCTTGGGGTTTTGTGGGTTTTCTTTGTTTTGTTTTTGTTTTTGTTTTTTTTTCATATGAAACAAAAAGTCAAAATCAGATATGCTGGAGACAAAGGACAGCAGTGCTCTGGAAAGGTATTTTATTATAAAAATAAATGTGGCGCTGGATTAGTAAAAGCAGTAGAGCAAGAGGGGAGATTTTAGGAAATCCTCTTCTTGTTTCCCCCCCCCCCCCTTCATTGCTGCATTTGTTGAGGTGATCTTTCCCAGGACTGAAATAGAGAACACTTCTCTATATAGGTGCTGTAGGAGAAAATATTGGTCACATTGTAAGCAGATATTAAAGCTGGTAATTTTACTTGCTAACAAAAGTTAAATGGGTGTAACAGACCTTATGGCTATTGCAAAACCTATATTTGGCAACACCGTGAAATTTGACTTCTTTCAGGAGGCTTCGTATGACATCTTCATACAACTTTCCTTCTTTCTCCCATTCATTATAAATTTGATACTATTTTTTTTTTTTTTTTAGAATGTAAATATTCATTTGGATGTATCAGTGTAAATATAAGTAAATATTATTTAATACTTTGTCAACCTGTTATTTCTTGCTCCTGACTTACTACATTTATCTCACTTATTACAAAATCAGGTTCTAAGTAAACTACTTATAAAATGTAATAATCCAACTCCTATTTGAGACAATCATTTATGCCCACCATATGTCTCTAAACTTTAAGCCCTATTATGTCAAGTTAACTCAATGTCAGCAGTGTATTTTCACATATTTATAATTTCTATTATCACTGCTTCATTCTGCTTTTCAAATGATTTGAAAATGGATTGCATGAAGTCACAAACATAGAAGTTTGAGGGTGTTTGAGAAGTGTGAGGGTTGTGAGGCACTGGAATGGGTTACCCAGGGGAAGTTGTGAATGTTCCATCCCTGGTGGTGTTCAAGGCCAGGTTGGACAGAGCTTTAGGTGACATGGCTTAGTGTGAGGTGTCCCTGCCCATGGCAGGGGGATTGCAACTAGATGATCTTAAGGTCCTTTCCAACCCTAACTATTCCATAAATCTAAGTTGTAATATACCCTGAAATCAGTGTGCTGAAAAACATACAACAGAAAATGTAACAAGATATCAATTGAACTCCAAGTGACTGTGCAATTTTAATTTTGCTTATATTTTGTAGTGCTAGTTTAAAGGTGAAAACTCAACTGTCCACAGAATTTAGAAAAGAAATACAAATTTAAGTGAGCAAAAATGTATGGTAGCTCAAGTTAACTGTATAGTTAAATTGCTGAAATCTGAATGATCATTCAAGGTGAGGACACATTAAAAAGATTACCAGACTTTGCACCCACCAACAACCTGGGTGCCCAACCAGGGCTTCAGACTGAAAAATATGGTACAGACATTATACCTTACATGGTGAGAAAGAAAGCTTGATTTCAAGATAATACCTGTTTATATTTAGGACATGTGCATGTAAGGACAATGGTGAGCACAAAGAGATGAAACAACATTCGAGGGAGGTAGTGCCAACTGATTTGGATGTCAGAGCATCAGAAGAAATATATATTGCTATAGACTACATTCATCTCACAACTGTGGTCTGCAGCATGTGGTCATAATGGATATATCTATGTTCAGAAGAATTTTATTTTTAAAAAATCTTGGTTTTGTTGAAGATCTTTATTTATTCTCCTATAATTCTAGATATTTTAAAAAGTTTTATGAGAGAGATATTAGCATAGACCTCAGGCCATTTCATTTACTAAATCCTCAAATTCTGTTTAAAGCTAATTAGCAGCCTATTCCATCCTTCCCTCAAAAAAAACCCAAACAACACAAAAGCCAAAGAAAGAAAACCAAGAAAAAATCTCTACATATTTGAAGACATTTTTATATAACACTTAGAAAATGTTATAATGTACATTTTTGCAATGGATTCACCATGCTGGGTCAAGGTGCTTAGCTTAGATATAAAAGTGCAGATCTCACTTGGCTGGTGCTTTCTTCACAGCCTGAGGCAAAGAAGAGTAACTCCTGTGAAAGACCGTAAGTGAGTTGAACAACTCTCTGGAGATAACAGAGGCACCCTCTCTGTCTCCTGTCAGCTTGTTCTTTGACAGCTTTTCATAAATATCACTACAGCACTGAAAGGTGCATTTCTCCCACTTTTTCAAAGATTTCAGAGGATTTCAGCCGAGACAAACTCTTATCTTAAGGAAGAATTAAGTATGACAAATCTGTCTCTTATGTTCCAATTAATCTGATAGATACATAGCTAGTACCTGAGTCCTTTATTCTTTTGCCTGCTTTTTTGCCTCTTGCTGCCTGTAAATTGTGACATTAACAACCAGAAACATCAGGAATAACTAGTTATGGCCTCTTTAGATTTTAATTGTCATTCAATCCCAAAGAACAAAACATGGTTGCTTTCCGTTTTACTTTTGTTTGGTTACCAATTAACTACTGAATCTTCATGAAGGTTCCACTAATGATCTATCATTAATTATTCAAAATGTTTTAATTTCAAATCGTTTTCATGCTAAATCACATATTGCTATTATTTTAGAAAGGGTTTAGTGGTAAATTATATAAATATCACTGTATATGCAAAATACATATACACATTTTTGTCTTTTACATATGCTGAAAATCAAGATTAAAATATGTATGCTAGTAAATAGGTGTGTTACTAGTTAAAAAATGTGAGTTTATTTTTATATCCCGAAAAAATTGAATAATAAATAGAGTTTTGAGTGAGAAAACATAATTCTACAGCCACTTTTCCTGGTGAAATGTGTTAATATTTATGATCTCACAAAATTAAATGGTCATTGTCAGCTAGACTAAGAATGATCAAAATCCTGAAAAGGGATGATATGTCGTGAAGCTTAATTCTGAACAAGAAATGTGTGGCAATGTGCCAGTAATCTTCCTATAATTTTGCTCTAATTTTGAAGTGCTATCTAAATGGCTTTGTTACAGCATTTATTTTTTTTCTGTTTTGCTTGTTACAGCAGCAGCTGGTAGCTCCTATTCTGTATTAGATGCTCCAGTATGATGAAGACACTTTCTACAGTGACTGGATTACATAGTCTCCAAAGGCCAATCTCACCACTTCCTGTCGTTGTGGATTTATTAGCTGCAGAAGTGCTCGGAGGGTGCACAATTATGCCAATCCCCACTTGACATTTTAAACCATTTTGCTGCTATTTCAAGCCGTCCTAAATTTCACCATCACACTGCATCATCAAAATACTGTTAGACAGCTATCAAGTAGCACCATGAGGATTAGACACATGTAATATCCAGCTATAAATGACTAATATAAAAGCTCTTCTATCTTGTGCTTTTGAACATAGACAGGAAAGCAGATGTATTGAATCTTAGTGATAAAAAATCAAATTAAGACCACAGATTTCTTTTCATTTGTATTTCTGTTCATAATCCAAGTTATTATTTTAGTGCTTATTAACATATAAAAATTCCATAATATGAATTAGTTTTACACATTCAGTGGAATGCTTTACTTCAGTGTTGAACAATAACAGTCCAACAGATAGAATTTTAATTCCATATAAAGAAACTGTGTATTTTGCCAAGACTATTTACCACTGTATATAATATATGAGCTACAACAAGAAAATACCTGCAGGCATAAATTCTAATCATTATGTATGTCCTTTATCAGTAGCAAGCTTGAGACAATCATAAGAAGTTTTAAGAATGATGTGTTCAGGGGTTTCCATCTGTATATCTATATACAATAGAATGATTTCAATAGAAGTCACTTGTTTTGGATATATACAAACCCCAGATATTCAAAATCATGTAGGTGTCCAGTTTCAGCAGCAAAACCTGAAGAGAATGGAATTATTATAACATTTTATCTCCTGAAACTGTCAGTTAAGAGAAGGTGTTTTTATTAGAGTTGCTTGAGACATGAACAACTGAGAAAACTTAACTTTCAAAGCTCTTTTTTTGTTTTACCTGACAATGGAAACACAGATTCTGATCAGAAATATTTTTAGACTTCTTTTAGTAGAAAACACGTTTGGTAAACACAAACCTTTATTTTGATTGAAACTGCATAAGCTTTTTTTTAGTAAATGAAATACTTTGACAATTCCTGCTATATATTTTCAATAAAAATTACCAAAAGTAATGCCTAGCTGCTAAGAAAAATTAAAAAAAAGTAAATTAAAAAAAAAAAAAAAGGCCCTCAACTTAATTCTTTGGAAAGCATTTCAATAAGCTACATTACTTTTTTTTTCCCCCCCAAAGAATGGGCTATATGCTCAAAGCTATGCAGCTCACAGGTGAATCAGTGTAAGACCTCTTGACTTCTATGAGACCTGGATCAAACCCAATGGGAAGATCTACTGATGCAGTTCTAGGGCTCTGACAACACAACAGAACAAAAGCAGTGAACAAAATACAGCTCTTAACACAGTGCAAAGGAAGTAAGATCAACCATATCTTATGTGTATTCTCCCCTATGACCTAACCAGCAGTTGTTCATGCACTGCTAGCTTCACAGCATATCAAATTAAGTAAAGTCAAGGTGTCAATTTTTACTTTCATTTTTTCACTTTTTTATCCAAAAGTGAAGTGAAGGTAAAGTTTCTGGAACATTTGGGGTAATGTACTTGAAACAACTTCATTTTTTCTTCTCTCCTCTAACATAAATAACAAGTATCAGATACTAGCAGTAATGAATGCAAAGAAATGCTGGTGAGAAGAAACAGAAAACTTGTCTTTTATATGTGTTAGTTCAGCCTAGTCTTCCTGCTTTGTCACTGTCTTTAATTTCCCCTCTAGCTCTATAAAAACTTCTAGCTGTCTCTTAAATTCATTTATAGTATGTGCTTCAGTAGGCTTACCTGACAACTTATTCCTCACGTTTATTACTTTTGGAATGAAATAGTTGTGCTGAATAATGCTGTTGTTTGCCCTTAAAGGGATATTGTCTACTTAAAAGGTTTTGTTTTGTTTTAAATTGACTAATTTTTAAAAATAGACTTTTTTTTACTGACATATACCTCTTTAAACCTTATACCCAGATCTCAGCGTCTATAATTTTATCTGTGCTCCACCAGTGAGGTATAGCACGGTCTTATGGTCAGGTTAAAAAGATTCAGCTTTTTAGTCAGTGCTGTAGGTGCTGCCACGGTCATTAAATCTTGCAGGCACCCCTACAACTGGATGTCATCTTTCCAAAGAGCAAGCCAGAGAGACAACTGCATGTTTACCAGAATGGTGCAAGTAATTACACATCAGAAGAGCAGTAATGTTATCCAGTCACCTAACAATCTATGGGAAACTGACTGACACAATAAACCTGCATTTCTTTCAGCAATGGAAGTGTTGATGGGTATTTGCAGCACTCATTGAATTTCTTCCCTCTCATCCTTTTCTAAAATAAAAAAAAAGCAGCAATTGTGGGTTGGTTTGTTGTTGTTTGTTTGTTTGCTTGGTTTTTTTGTTTTTTCTAAAATAATCCATAAACAGGGCTTAAAGTGGTCAAAGACTGTGGCAAAGCAATGTGAGAAAATTACTCCTGAAATTTTTATCAGAGCTTCTAGCTAAGTTTTTATATATATATAAATGTCTTTAACTTGGAGCAAAAAGGAAGTTATTTGCTATTTATTAATGCTGAATATGTTAATGAAAAAAACTTCTTGGCTGAACACCAGACAGGAGAACTCTCATGACTGCAAAAAGGTCTCAGTCAGATACATTTTGAAATTATGAAATCCCATGTGTATGTTTTTACAAAGCTGACAGGAAATTGGGGAAGCACATAGCACAGAGCAAAACTGTTCTTTTTAAATTTTAAAATTCTTTTAAACATATTGAAAACAAGTGGCAGATTTCTCTCGTAACTTATTCATAAAAATCAAATATAAGGAAGAGCCAATTGCTTGAGATGCAACCAGCAATAAACAGTAATTTAGTTCTGGGTTCACAGGGATGGCTGGTATGACCAATTCCAGAAATACTTTCAGGTTTGTTTTGGAGGTCTACATCATAAATAGACAACTGCTCTTCTCAGAGGGCATCATACTGGTGCTTGTTGATGCTAAATGGTTCTTAAGCAAGAATGTGATGATCAGCCTCACACTTCAGAGTTTGTTATGGCTCCATGTTTTCATTTACTGCATGCAAAGCAAGGACATGGAGATAGCTTAATCTTGTTAAACCAGTTTCTCATTTAAGGAGTGGTTGATGTCTGCAATCTAGCCATGTGCATGAGATTAACTTTCTGGCACATCTAAGCTCTTTCTTTTTGTCAACAATAATTTCAAAGTCAAAATCAGGTTATCACACCAAAGACGAACAGGACTGCCGAACAGATAACACTACTGTTGGTATGAATACACTACAATACACAATCAAGAAGATATTATATTCTTACAAATCTATGCCTCCTCACTGTTAACTTTTTAAGCTAGAGCTGATACGCATGGTGAAAAAAAAAGGCAATTTATTCTTATTCAGGCTTTGTTCTTCTGCACAAGCCAACTTTAGGTTTTAACTTCAGGTTTTGCACTTTCAAAAAGTCAAGACAAATACCAGTAACTCACTGAAGTAGCTCTGCATGAGGATAGCTTTCAAATCATCACAATTTGAATGTCTAGAATTCAGAAGGATTATATGAATCTTCAAGAATGGACAAAAAAATAAGGCAAACCAAAACACTTCAAAAGTTATATGAAAGATGTCCTGCCCTAAAATGGACAATGTCTTTCTTAAGTAATAAAACTGATAAAATTCTCCATCAGATTTTACAGTATAATACTATGATAATTCACTTTGTTTTCTCACTTATATAAGCTTTACTTACTAATCAAAAAGACTGGTGCTTTTGAGCTATATTCCTGATTTATTAAGATATTTTTGCATGCATGTATAACTGCATATATGTAAGCTTATATGCATACAGCTGTAGTAATCCAGCAGTGATGATGTTAATCTTTTAAAAACAAAGGATAAAGGAAAGAAAACATATCTATTAAACAACTGATGAAAGTATGTCCATATTGCTCTTTATAATTTGCATAGTTTATAGAAAAAGAGAAAAGCTTTTCCAAAAGGACACTGTATTTACATGTTCCCTGAAGGAGCTATTCCTCTTCATTGACTTAATCTCTTCTCTCAGTCTGAAGTAGCTGGGATGAACACTGAATATACCCACTACAACTCCTGCATAAAATTCTTCCCAGTTGTTGCAAAGAAACTCACAGCTTTCTGTAGGAACTAGATTTGAAGTTTATTGTGCAGTATTTCAATTCAAGAAGTTAAAAAAATACAATTTACCACTTTGCAAGATTATTATTGATTTAAAGAGTAACCATTTTTCAATGCAAGTTTTGTCAATTAACATACTAGTCCAAAATTGTGGAGCTATTTTATCAGCATTTTTATATGATTCCAACCTTTCTGAAAGATGAGGAAATACTTACTCTTTATGCTTAGACAACTGTGAGGAGAACAGTATTTCACGATTAGTGAATTCATGTTTTAAAACTGTAACTTCTTGGGAAAATATGAACAAATAAATTTCTCAAATTATTAAAGGAGATTAATCCGTTCATCCCAGCTAATGAGCTCCTGGGCTAATTCCTAATATTGGCTGACATTGCACTGCAAAAAGAACCATGTTTCCATCTACAGATGCGGGTTAAGCATATTATAATCTTAAAATGGATGTCCTCAGGCATCATCTCTACAGTATGGGTTTCGTAATCTTTTAGATGTTGTTGCCATGGAAAACTTTCATATTGCTCTATGGACTCTTTCATATATTCTTATGCTGTGTGTCATTCTCTTTGAACATATGGAGGGAAAACAGCACTCCCTTGGTTAAATATGAAATCTATCCAAATTTCAATATTTAGTATCAACGTGCAGTTGTCATACAATCTAAAGGAAATTTTGTTTTGGAATAAACTATTTGGATAAGAAAGCAATTTTAGTGCTGGATCTTAGGGTGGATTTTTTTTCATATGACCATTCCATGTGTGCTATTCCCTGATATAACATGTGATCCTGAATCTATTTGACATTTCTATGTGTAGACATGCATATAGCATTTTTATGTATTCAGAAGACCCTTCTGATTTCCTATCTTCAAGCTAGCTGGATCAAACATATGTGTGTTTTTTTGGTTTGAGTTGGTGGTGGGGTCTTTTGTTTGTTGTTTGGTTTTTTTAGTAGCTGTAGTACCTCATGAGTTGGTTATGTCAAGTAAGAAAGTTCAGTTAGGCTTTAATAAAAATTAGCCCTGATAATTTTTTCCTTCTCCTATATTCTTTATGATGCAAAAGAGAAATATTAATGGCTTATTTAAAGTTGTTAAGATGGCTTTTTACGTTTGCACAGTTATAGAAGGCAATTTTAGTCTAAAAAGAACTATGTGAAGAAACGTGGAAGCATTTTTTTTTTATTTAACTGCCAATGTAAAAAGATCATTTTGCCACAGAATCAACAGTAGTATATCTAGCAAAAGTAACCTTTCCTCACTGAGTTTTCCTTAATGTTTGAAGGGCCTATAAAAGAGAAATACAGCATCATTCTATTTTAGCTTATGAATCTACCAAGAGAATATAGCTATGATGAGCAGCATACTTTTGATCATAAATACTATGTGATTCTTCTTTGGAATCATCTTTATTCTCAATTGTTATACCAGCACCAGTGCTGACATTAGTGATTTGCTGAGCTGTTAGGACTCAATTCAGCAAAGTGCTTGAGAAGAGCTCAGTTTTAAACACTGGAATAGATCAATCAAGTTACTTATATCAATAGATTTTAAATGCAGTGAAGTACTTTCATGAATTCCCATTCAAAACAAAGAGTTAGGATCAAAAGTCTCTTCACATACTTCATAATCACCACCTGCATAGGTGGAGTGCTTACAGGTGATTGGCAAACCTTTTTTTTTCCGCCTCATAAGACTGCAGATACAAAGAAATACAGTTTGAAAAACAGGATTTTTTTTTTTTTTCCCCACATTGCATAGTTTTAAAATATGTATATTTTGACAATCAAAACATGCAGGATTATCTCATCAGAAACATCAATTCAGACGGAATTCAGAAGGCTTCATTGCTTATTTAAATAAATAAGACTTGCTTGTCTTCTCTATAATACTTTCTTCTAATAGTAGCACATGCAGAAAAGGCAGAACTGAGAAGCTGAGACAACAGGGAAAGAAATCTTGCATTTTGGTTTTTTTGTTATGTTTTAAGGTTGATTCTTTATCAACATTTCTGTAGCAATATATTTTCCATATACATAAATAAACACTCAAAAAAGGCTAAGCTTTTACAAAATTAATTTTGACCCTGACAGTTTCTAACAATGCAGCTACATCTCATTCAGGAAATTGCAGCTACTTCAAGCATTGAGCATCCAATCACACTGAGAATTATCTTTTGAGATAAATAAAGAAACATACTGGTGGGGCATTACTATGAGCCTTACAACCACAACCAAACTGTTCATATTTGATGGGTAATGGAAGAAAATTAAGCTCTAGTCACAATGCAGGTATTATTAAAAAAGACGAGACAAAAATTAATATAAGATTGCCATGGTTTTTAGTGTTTCAAAAATTTCAGATCTACACTTCCTGTGGCAAAACAGATCACTATTGTTTTAACCATCATTTAAAGACAGGATGACAGGTGCCTTTTACATTGATTGCATTTCTCAATCCACTCATCAAACCTACATGTTGCAATGTGAGGAAGGATGCATTGGAATTTAGTTGTGAGCATCTGATATCACTCGTCTCTTTGCTGGTCTTTGTTAGTTAAATGCACTTCAGTGAATCTCAGGAGAAAAGGAACAAATGTCAGACATTATTTTTAACCCTGTTTGCAATATGCCTCTTTAAAAAAAAAAAAAAAACAGAACAAAAAAAATGAAGAAAGAGACTTGCTAGAGTATTGTTAGATAAAAGGTTTTGGAAGTCAATCACCTGAAGCCTGTAGTCATCCCAAAATGATAGAATATTGCTATATCATTTACCAGACAGTAATGAGCTGTAAATATTTTTAGGTAAGTACTTCTTTTAAGTTCACTTATTAACCTGTAAGTAAAAAAAAAATACATAGTTCAGTAGGTAAAACACTACACTGAAAGGTAAACTATCAATAAAAGGGAAAGTACTCAATCAGTTTTAATCAGTAGACAATTCAAGGGGACAAGCCTTTACCTGAAAATTGTGACTTATGCTATTCTAAACAAGCAAGAAAATGCTTTATTTGGTTATAAGAGTACCAATCTTCTAACTTGGACTCATTTGAGGGAAATACAGTTGGGATTTATTTTTTTAAATTTTATTTTACATGAGGATGGGAAGAGGAGATATAATCTGCATAGATTTCCTAAAGAAAACCAAAGACAGGAGCAACTATAGTCTTTCCAACTTTTATTAATTTAACTTAAAACTCAAGATAGGCAGAAATAGAGTTGGGCTAGATCATTAATTTATGTACCTTCCAACTGGAACAATTCTATTGTAGAAAGTTTGTTCTTGAAAAGGCTATGTCAAGAAAACATTTACAGTCAGTTAATCATTAAAAAAAAAAAAAAAAAAAAAAAAAAAAAAAGTGAGACTTTCTGGGTGCTTTTTGATATAAATAATTCAAAAATTCTTTAGCTTCTCCTTGAAAAACAGCTTGTATTTTCATTTTCCCTTATTTGAAATAGAGTTAGGATGATTTCAACTTGACAGTAAAGCATTTCCTATCTCTAGGTATACCAAATCTATAGAATTAAAAGCTTAGACTCTTCAGTATAGGAATGTCTCTAAACAGCATAATTGCATGCTCCAACAGACATTGCGCAAGCTGTCTTGAAAGACTGTAAAAAGGAGAATAGAGAGTATTTTGCAGTGGCTGTGGATAAAAAAGTTCTGCATCATGAGGCAAGACAGAGAGGAGCATATTGCACCCAAGAGGTCCTCAGGAGACTTGCTATGGGGCTAAGCTTAAATTCGTAAAATGAAAATCAAGCTACACCAATTGAAAAACCCAGCCCAATGTGTATCTTTTCCTTATCATAAACTGTAGCTTTCAAACTGACTTAAGGAATAAGTTTCAGTATTCAGTCAGCCATATAATGCATAAGAACTTTGCTACAAGATGAATGTCCATGTGACTAAATTTTCTCCCGTAGGCTGAATAAAGTTTGAATGCTTGCAGGAAAAAATTTTTCAGCAATTTAAGCTTAACATAACCTTTGATACTATAAAGTAAATGAATACATGAATATCTTGATGGTTAGTACATTCAATCCACTGTAGTTCCCAAATTCAACTCTCCACAGAACTGTTACAGAATTCATTATTCAGACATGAAGATGTTGATCAAAAAAGTCCAGAAAATCTACTTTGAACTGACCAAATTCATTTATTTCAATTGTCTCACCTGTTTGTTTTCGTTTCTGTGCTCATCATAACAAATTCCTAACATTATATTTCCTCTTTTATTGATGCTAATAGCAGGGGAATTCATATTTATTTAGCTTTATTCAGATGGTTTTAAGAAATTATTAAATCTTATTAATTTTCAGCAGAATTTCATTTAGAATTATTTCATTTTATAAATCATTAATATGTAGAAATTTTCTTATACAACTAATCATAGTCTTATTTATTGCATGTTATTTGTTTCTTTTTGTACAACTTACAGTGCAGATTTTCACACTTGTCCTATGACCTGTTTTATATTACATTCCTATTTTCAGTAAAAGTCGTATTGTGTAGAAATGTAATCTGAAGTGACTTGCTAAAAAAACTGGAGTGCTGAATATCAGGTTACAGATCTAAGGAGTGCAATTTTTCTTGTAACACTGCTGTATTTATACTTTAGGTTCAAAGTGTAATCTGAAAGTTTTGAAAGGTTAAATAATAAAGCAGAAAAAAAAAAAAAGGAAAAAAAAAAACAAACCAAACAATAATTTGCAAAATCAGAAGGTTTTGAGATTGTCCATGCACCAGACAAGGTCTGTTTTCCCATCCCTGGTGCCCATCCATTTAAGTGTAAGAGCTTGGTATTTTGGAGAGCCCTAAGCATGATTAAATTTATTCTTCTTTCATGATATTTTTTGGTGAGCTTGGGTAAGTAAGGTTGTGCAGGAAGTAGCTAACACAGGGCAACTCCTTTGGGGTGTAAAGGTCATATGATGTATCTTTGAGAATGATGTAATATCGGATAGGCTTTTGTCTTCTGTACCCAGTTTCTCCACTCTGCTTTTCTCTCTACTCCATCCGCTGCCCCAAAGAGAATCTTTTCCCCAACAGCCACATGGGAAAGAAGAGAACATGGCTGGAGTCTCTCCATTAATACAGCTAGCTGGTGTAGCAGTTCTGAGCAGCCTGTCTCCTCCAGATTAGGCAATACCTTCTTTATGCTTATGACCCAAGCCAGCTTTCTGTATATGTATCCAAGTTATTTCTGGTCCTATGGAAAATGTTAGCATGGCAGTACTGTACTTGGATTTATAAGCTGAAGTTAATTCAGATATTCCTTCATGGGGCTGAATTACATTATATAAACATGCCCTTAATATTAGAACTAAACCTGCATCCACATGAAGGCTGATTTGTCAGTTTCCTGACACCTGAATCCTGAGCTTGGGAAAGATATTCTGCACCTCAGAGAGCACTCACAAGAACCGGCATCTTAATCAATGAACCACTTCTACTTAGAAATTGAGTAAACTCAGGGAAGACTTGTCATTCCTAATGACCTCCTGAAGCCAACTGCCTTATTCAAGGTTTTCATATGAGATAAGCTCCTCAAATATATCAGCTTTTGTAATATGCTACATTTTTAATCAGCTTTCTGAACTTCTACCTCCCACTTACCTCCCTAGGAGATTTGGAAAACCAGAAATCCTTTGATCAAAATCACTTAGACCATGTTGGATTTTTCAGGCCAGATGAGGTAACACTGAAATAACATAAAGAGAAACCTATATTTCTGTACTTTCTATTAAAGCATCACCAAGGTTAAAAAAAAAAAAAAAAAAGGGAAGAAAGAACTTTTGAAGTTAGAAATAGCCTATCTTTCACCTGCTTTTCATGAGTCTTTACTTTCATGCACCACAATTTCAGTAGGAAAGGAAGAAAATATATTCATGAAATCCTCTTCTTTGTTTGATCTTTGTGTGGAAGAAAAGTTCTCATACTTCAGGATTGCTGAGAATTTAACCCTTTAGTTTTGAGAAACCGATACTTGAGGCAGTTGAGTCTCAACATTTCACTCATCTAAGATCAAATGAAATTCAAGTCATGAAAGCATTTGTTTCGAATCACATGCAGACGCTGCCTGACACTCTGTGATGGAGCTGTGATGTGGTGTTACAGGGCATAGATTTGCTCATTTTCATGGAAGCATATCATGAATGATGATTTATAGATGTAGGCTGGAAAAAAAATTATGAACCCAAACAAGAATTCTGAAGCTTAATGAAATTCTGACTGGGGCTACTGGACACAGCTGCTTATCATGTAAAAGTCTGGATGCAGGTCTCTATATTACAAAATATTTCAGCAGAAATACAAAATTGAAAGATCTGTTTTTACATTACCACTGTTAACAAAGCATCAATGAATCTTCTTTTTAGAATCTTCAGGCCAATATATCTTCAAGTCATTTCTGACTTTGAAACACTTTAACTTCATTTTATAGTCAGCAGTATCTACCAAACCTGAGTTAAAAATAGAGAGCAGGGGAGAACAGGAAACAGATGAGATTTCCTGATCTGAGGTTTCCCTGATTCTAGTTAATGTTCATTTAAGGAAAATGAAGGTAGATGGATAGTCCTTGCCATACACAGCCAGTTCCAGCCAGCTCCAACAGACCCACCACAGGACAAGCTGAGTCCTTTAGCAGAGGTGGGGGTGCCTTGGAAAAAATAAGTTTAAGAAAAGATAAAAAATGCTTCACTGGAGTTTTGAGAGTGAAATGAGAATATGTGAGAACCAGCTCTGCAGACACCAAGGTCAGTGCAAGAGGAGAGGAAGAGTTGCTCCAGGTGCCAGAGCAGATTCCCCTGCAGCCCATAGTGCAGATCATGATGAGGCAGGCTGTGCAGCCCAAGGACAACCACGATGGAGCAGACAGACAGCTGCAGACTGTGGAGGACTCCGTGCTGGAGTAGGTGGGCACGCCCTGAAGGAAGCAAAAGCCCATGAAGAGAAGCCCTCCTGGAGCAGAGGAAATGTGAAAGAGAGAAGGAGCAGCAGACAAGAGCTGTTATGGGCTGACCTCTACGTCCTTCCCCATGCCCCTGCACTACTCAGAGTGAAAAAGTGAGGTTTAGTCTGTAAAGAGAGGGAGGTGGGGTTTAGTTTTTATTTCTCACCATCCTGCTCTGTTTTTTATTGGAAACAAAATTGTTTTCCCACAGTCAAAGCTATTTTGCCCATCATGGCAAACAGTGAATTATCTCCCTGTCTTTATCTTGACCATGAGCTTTTCCATCTTATTTTCCCCCCTGTCCTGTTGAAGAGGGGGAGTGAGAGAGTGGCTGTGTGGGAGTCAGGCAGTCATCCAAGGTCAACTTACTTTACTAAATGGCTTAGCCAGACATAGCACATCCAAGCTTACAAAAAAGTTCTCTTTCCTACATATCTACACATGTTCCCACTGAAAACAGCCAACAGCTTTTGTTAAGGCAATTATTTTTCTAGAAGAACAGTAATTTTGAAAAACCTGTATGTGTCCCATTTGGACAAAATAGATTTGTTTCTAAGATTTTACCTTGCCCACTAACTATTCTTGAGCTGAATAGTTAGTGGGCAACTAACTCTTCTCTTTTGTATCAGTTTAAACATAAATTACAACAGACTTCAGCAATGGCTTCTTTCATAATGTGCATGATGGCAAGAGTTCCTGGTTCTCTTTTTTAGTCTTGTTTGTTAGGGTTGCTAAAGATGATAGTTCAACACCCCCACACCTCCATATTTGTTATAACCTCAGATGGAGGAAGGACTGAAGGAAAAACTGACAATATCCAGACAGAAATAATGGCGTCTTGGATGACGTGCTACTTGTCTGAATCAAGCAGTGAAGACATTTGGATGTGATGCTTTCACATGTTAATCAAGTGCTCCTAGAACCATAATGTTACTGGACAAACAGTTGGCCATGACTGCAGGAACTCCACCTTTGTCCTGAATTGTATACATGAAGGCCAAATTTTTGGTGGGTCAGTCTGAAAAGAACTGGAAAAAATCCACAATGCTATAAAACAGTGACAGGAAATGCCAACAAAAAAGAACAAACTTGATTTCAGAGGCTAGTTAGCTACCTGAAAATGCTGACAAGCCTCCGGGAACATTTTTATTATGCCACTAACCTTTCATTAGCCTTACTGCTCTTACGGTGAAGGTTAGAAAACACTGTCAATCCTCCCCAGCACTTTCCTGCCCATTTAGACAACTAAGTATGTCTTATAAGTCTGGGCCAGAAGTTGTAATTGTAAAAACAGCATGATCTCTAGTTGCACATCATTATTAAATAGACCACACAGTAGTAAATTAAGTCAGAGTTAGGCATCTTTTTATCAGACTTTTTATCTGTCAGTGATAGCACACATCACAGAAGATACAATATACATGAGAAGAGCACTAAGCTTCTTAATCAGGCTTCTTGATGGCAAATGCAGACAATAGACTATAACTACACCAAAATATGTATAGATTTCCTTTACAGTCACACCTCTACATCTCTACAAAGTCTATTAATCCTTTCAGAGGACAAAAAGGAGTTGAAAGGAAATGTTAAAAAGTGCAATCTGTTCATCCACTAATGCAAAATAATTTTATTTCCTATTAAAACACATTCTTCAATGTGTTACAATGTGTTCCAGTTTTCAATTTAGGAATTTGGCAGTGTAGTTTTAACCACTTAATAATTGAGCAGATTATCAGGCTTAGGAAAATAAGTGATAGGAGGGAGAAAAGAAAAAAAATAGAAAGTGTTTTGAACAGAGCTTTATAATCTGTTAAAAGTACGTAGTCTATTTATGGTTTAAATTTTTGAAAATTCAACAACCAGAGATTTTGTCTATTCTGAAAACCTGTTCAGCAAGAAGACATAATCATTCAGTGAAAGATTTTTAATAGATATTTTGCTCACTAGAAATGAGCCATGAGGTAGCAAGCTGCTGGTGCAATTCAGATCCAAAGGGCAACTTAAATGCATTTATACCAATGCCCACAGCATGGGCAACGAACAGGAGGACAGGGAAGCCATTGTGCAACAGGGAAATCATGACCTAATCCCATCACAGAAACATGATGTTTCTGTTCTCATGATTGAAGTGTTGCAATGGATGGCTACTGGCTCTTCAGAAGGGATAAGCAAGGAAAAAGAGGTGGCAGGTTGTGTTGTACATCAGGGTGTTCATCGACTGACTTGAACTCAGTGTTGTAAGTGAGAAGGCTGAATGTTTGTGGGTAAGACTGGGGGAAGGCCAACCAAGCACATATCCTGGTTGGAGTCTGGTATAGACCACCTATACAGATGAAATGTTCTTCAAACAACTGTGAGAAGTTTCATGATTGCTTGCCCTTGTTCTTGTGGGGGACTTCAATCTATTGGATGTTTGCTGCAAGTCCAGCACAGCAGAGAAGAAACAATCTAAGGAGGTTCCTGGAGGGTGTGGTGCAGAGTGCGGAGAATAAGTTATGAGGAATGCTTGAGGGAACTGGGGTTGTTTAGCCTGGAAAAGAGAAGGCTCAGAGGGCATCTTACTGCTCTCTACAACTACCTGAAAGGAGATTGTAGTGAGGTGGAGGTCAGTCTCTTCTCCCTGGTAATAAGTGATGGGGCATAACCTTAAGCTGTGCCAGGAGTGATTTAGATTGGATAGTAGGGAACATTTCTTCACAGAAAGGATGATCAGGCATTGAAATAGGCTGCCCAGTGAAGTGGTGGAATCAGTTCCCCTGGAAGTGTTCAAAACCTGTGTTGATGAGGCACCCAGTGATAGTGTTTAGTGGTGATATTGGCAGTCCTGGGGCAGTGGTTGGACTTAACGATCTTAAAGATCTTTTCCACCCTAGTTGATGCCCTGATTCAATGATTTTATTTAGATGATAAGAAGATTCATCAATATTAAATGCTTTTCAATTATTTAATAATCTGTAGTTTGGAGGGTTTTTTTAATTTCTTTTGGGAGTGCAAGAAACCTTAGATTTTCACCTGCATTTTATTCAGTAGCAGAAGATTAAAAAAATTATGAGCAGTAGGTTTTCCACTATATTCTGTGGCACAGCTTGTATGGCTTGGTCAGGTTAGCTGCCTATACTAGTAGCATAATCTTTCATGAGTCAAGTCTTGATGGATAATATTCAACAATAAAAAAAAAATCCTCAACCACTGTCAGCTTCAGGTTTATTTCTAAACCCTAAGAACTCATGGTTTCTATACAAGTAGAGCCTGCAGGAGTGTCTAGCATCAGCTTCTTCATTTGTTATTTTGCTTTTTTTTCATTATGTTTGACATGGTGAGACTGCTGTTTGCTATTGATGGCCAGGCATATTCTAAGGAGAGTAAAATTTCAGTGAAATATAAAATACACAATGAATCTATTGAATCTTAAAATGGAAATGACTGTATTGGTAGATTATTCCAGAGCTAATTTATTATCTACAACCAAGTGCAGAAGACACATATCTGCAGAAAACTTTCACAACAAAGATTCTTCTTTACTATCACAAACAACTGAAAAAGTCTCATAGACCTTAAAATGTTTAAGATTGCTTGCTAATTTCATGGGTCAAAAATTGCAGTGTGTGATGTACCAACTTTTAAAATTAAATTTAGAATTAACATCTTAAATGAATTACATATTTGTGTGACCCTTACTTGTAAACACCAATTTGGCAACAAAGTATTTTATTTAGTCATAAAAAGCAATCAGTATCCTGGAAAAAAGCTATTCGAAGAGGACTCAACAGACTGGAGAAGTGGATAGAAAAAAACACTATAAAGTTCAGCTAAAGGAAATGAGAAGTCTTGCACCTGGGATAGAGTAACTCAGTGACAGAAAAGGTTAGGCACTGGACAAAGCAGAAAGCAGTTTTGCAGCAAAGGACCCAGATTCACCCAGATGGTGAGCATCATGTTGGACATAAGCCAGCAGTGCACCCATGCAGTGGTGAAATAAAACCACAGATGGGGCTGAATTAATAAAAACATAGCTGGCAGATTGACTGATGAGAAAACCCAACTCTATTCAGTGAATGTGAGACCAAATCCAAAGATCCATGTCCAGTTTGGTGATTTTTTGTACGAGAAAGATGCTGGAAGACTGCAGAGAGCTCCAAGGAGGGCTGCCAAGGTGATCAAGTGGCTGGAGCATCAGAGGAATGAAGTGAGGCTGACTTTTTGCAAGGGCATGCAGGGAGAGGACAAGTCCTAATGCCTTTAAAAGTTCAGTTTAAAGAGTAGATTTAGATCAGATATTAGGAAGAAATTCTTTACTGTGAGGATGGTGAGACACTGGAACAGGTTGCTCAGAGAAGCCCTATACCTGGCAGTGTTAAAGGCCAGATTGGATGAGGCTTTGAGAAACCTGGCCTAGTGGAAGGTGTCCCTGCCTGAGGCAGGGAGGTAGGAATTAAATGATCTTTAAGGCCCTTTCCAACTTAAACCATTCTACTATTTCATGACACTGTGATATCTAGACAGGTTATCAAGATTTGTTGAGAGAAATGGTCTTTGATGAAATATTTATCCACTGTTATTTGCTATGTGAGCTCTTACAACCTCTTTAAAACAGTGTTAGAAGTCTTTGTACATGTTTATGAGGATGTATACACACTTGAGTGATTTATATGGATATGTGCACTTAAGCAACAGGTAGCATGTAACCAAACGTGGGATAAACATGATATTATAAGTTAGAAAATATTTTTATCTTACCTTATGATCTGTACTCAATATTCTATCAATCCAGACTGTGTTCAAGCAAAAGATGTCCTCCCAGCTTGAAACACACACAATAGAAAGCAAAATAATCAATTTACAGTTGATGTTTCACTAGATTGAACTGGCCAGAGATACCACTTCCTGTTAAAGGAGCAAGAGTGGTCGCAGATTTCTAGAGTTCAGGACTTTGTAATGCATATGGCAGTGGGCACTGTTCACCCTAACCACAAATGTCTGGAGTTATTTTGTTAGCTATCAGAAACATGAAAACAGCATGCAAAAAATGACCCAGCTTCATAGTGATAGTACTGGAAGCGATCCAGAAAAAGATTTTTTGGTTTTGAACTGTTATTCTTCTTTATTTAATTTAAATATTTATGATCCAGAGAAGACATGTATTAGACGAAATTATTTGAAGGCGTGTTGCTACACTCAAAGTCATATTCTAGTCCATAGTCCCAGTAATAATGCAGTTAAATCGTGTTCAGTTTTGTTTGGTTGGAGGGTTTTCTAAGTCTGCCTAGTGCCTATTCTTTTCCTCTGAGGTTATGATTATCCTTCCAGGATCTTGGGTCCTAAGGTTGATACTTCAGCCCCTTTCAAGAAAGATGGGAGACAGGGAGTCACAGTGGCTTGTCAGCTTATGCAGGTCTCTGCTAAGAGAAGTGTGACATTAAAGTTTTCTTTCTACTCAGTCTTGGGCTTTGCTCAATGCTATATTTACAGTTTTCCCTGTCACACTCCACTTTCTTCTCCCAGGCTGCAGCTTGTCATGGGTT
Organism: Psilopsiagon aymara; assembly: GCA_024733675.1. Classification (NCBI taxonomy): domain Eukaryota; kingdom Metazoa; phylum Chordata; class Aves; order Psittaciformes; family Psittacidae; genus Psilopsiagon; species Psilopsiagon aymara. The sequence goes on from JANRGW010048578.1 coordinate 25,264, forward strand.
CAGCAGTAGCAGTCATTTTTCCCCTTCTTGGTATCGGGTGCAGCGTTGTGTTTTTGACTTTTGACCTGAGAACAGCGCTGATAACACCAATGTTTTTAGTTATGGTTTAGTGATGTTTGGTCTGGCCAAGGACTTCTGGAGCCTCATGCTCTGCCAGGGAGGAGGGGAAGCTGGGAGGAAGCAGAGACAGGACACCTGACCCAAACTCGCCAAAGAGGTATTCCATAGCACAGAATTCTATCCCTGTTTCATTATGAAGACTTCTCTGTCATCCTTGGCTTGCATTTGCCTACTTTGTTCTGAAAGACTTTGAGTAATAAAGGCTTTCTGGGCTCTCTGGAGAATCTGTTCTAATGCTTCGCTACACTTTTTATGGTGGCTTATCTCATGTTTGAACTTCAATGTTTTGGGTTTTTTTTCTCTGTTATTTAATCCCGTTTTTCTATTTTCCCTATTATTCATATGGAGAATATGATTTTAATTTTTTTTTTGCAACCTTTTATGAACATGTAGACCCTTTGGAATGCTTTTCCTCCTATACTTGCGAGTTTTTTTTCTACAAGATAGCAAAATCAGTTTTTCTGGTCTTTCTGGGCTACTAAAGCTGTCGCTTTTATGCTACATGCTGCTACCTAACATCTCAAGCTGCTCCAGATAATCATTACCAAAGTGTCAAGGGTTCATCAGTAGCAGCCATTTTTCTCCTTCTTGGTAGCTGATGCAGCGCTGTGTTTTTGACTTTCGGCCTGGGAACAACGCTGATAACACCAATGTTTTTAGTTATGGCTTAGTGATGTTTGGTCTGGCCAAGGACTTTCTGAGCCTCATGCTCT
>JANRGW010048579.1:0-21757 GCA_024733675.1 Psilopsiagon aymara
GGAAGAAGTTCTTTACTGTAAGGGTGGTGAGGCACTGGAATGGGTTGCCCAGGGAAGTTGTGAATGCTCCATTGCTGCCCGTGTTCAAGTCCGGGTTGGACATAGCCTTTGGTGGCATAGTTTAGTGTGAGGTGTCCCTGCCCATGGCAGGGGGGCTGGAATTAGATGATCTTAAGGTCTTTCCAACCCTAACTATTCTATGCAAACCTGAGTTGGTTTGCAGAAATAGGGAGCTGTTTGAAGTCCCCATGATTCAGGAAAAAGTGGTTAATGACTGTCCTGCTCCACATAGGCATACAGGAGTCTATGGGACTAGATGGGTTACACTCAAGAGTGCTGAACTACAGGCCGGTCAGCCTGACTTCAGTGCCAGACCTCAGGGCTGGTCATTGAACAGATGATCCTAAGTGAGATGATAATGCACGTACTGGAAAACAGAGGGATGAGGCCCAGCCAGCACGGGTTCAGGAAGGGCAGGTCCTGCTTGAGCAACTTGATCTTCTATGATAAAATGACCTGCCTGGTTGGTGAGGGGGAGGCTGTGGACATTGTCTAGTTAGACTTATGTAAAGCAATTGACACTGTCTCCTACAGCATTCTCCTGGAGAAACTGGCTGCTTATGGCCTGGATAGGTGGATTCTTTGCTGGGTTGGAAACTGGCTGGATGGCTGAGCCCAAAAGGTGGTGGTAAATGGCATCACATCTAGTTGGTGACTGGTCACTAGTGGTGTCCCTCAGGGCTCAGTGTCAGGGCCAGTGTTGTTTAACATCTTCATTGATGAACTGGATGAGGGGATCGAGTGCACCCTCAGTAAATTTGCGGGTGACACTGACACCATGATGGCTGGGAAAGCCGATCTGCTGAAGGATAGGGGACTCTGCAGAGGAATCTGGACAAGCTGGATCAATGGGCTGAGGACAGCTGTATGAGGTTGAGCAAGGCTCAGTGAGGGATCCTACACTTGGGTCACTATAACCCCATGTAACATTACAGGCTTGGGGAAGGGTGTCTGAAAAGCTGCTTGGCAGAAAAGGAGCTGGGGGTGCTGATTGACAGTGCTGAACATGAGCAGCTCATGCCCAGGCAGCCAAGGCCAACAGCATCCTGGCAGGAATTTAGCAGCAATGGTGTGGCCAGCAGGGCCAGGGCAGTGATAATTCCCCTGTCCTTGGCACTGCTGAGGCCACATCTTGAATACTGTGTTCAGTTCTGGGCCCATCACTACAAGAAAGACTTTAAGGTGCTAGAGCAAGTGCAGAAAAGGGCAACAAAGCTGTTGAAGGGCCTGAAGCACATGAGGAATGGCTGAGGGAACTGGGGTTGTTTATTCTGGAGAAAAGGAGGCTTGGGGGGACCTTATTGCTCTCTACAGCTGCCTGAAAGGAGGTTCTAGTGAGGTGGGGATCGGTCTCTTTTTCCGAGTAACAAGTGATAGGACAAGAGGTAACGATCTTATGCACCTGGGGAAGTTTAGACTGGATATTCAGAAGAACTTCTTCACTGAGAGGGTGATCAGGCATTGGAACAGGCTGCCCAGGGAAATGATAAAATCACTGTACATGTAAGTGTTCAAAAAGCTGTGTAGATGAGGCTCCCAGTGATATGTTTAGTGGTGAACTTGGCAGTCCTGGGGTAATGGTTGGGCTTGATGATCTCAAAGGCCTTTTCCAACCTACCTGATTCTGTGATTCTATGATCTCAGTAAAGAGCTTCATGAGATGTAGAATCATAGAATAGTTAGGGTTGGAAAGGACCTTAAGATCATCTAGTTCCAACCCCAGAGACATTCTGGATGGTGAATCGGGTTCAACCCTTGGCAGCTTGCACTGAGGGGCAAGGTTCTATCAAGTGTGAAGTCAAATTTTACAGGTGGTTACAAATGTAGCCGAATTCGATGCAGACATGTTGGGTATATATTTTTGTGCAAACGTATCGTCACAGAACCAACAATTTTTTTCATTTTTTCTTAAGGAAATTTAACCAAACATATGAAGTCAAAGGCACATAGCAAGAAATGCATGGATTTGGGAGTCTCAGTGGCCTTAATAGATGACCAGGATGGAGAAGAAGAATTCGGTAAAAAATTAAAATCATCTTTCTTTACTGCATTTTGTATTTATTTTGTCATTCCAGTTTCTTACCCTTTCTTTTCCAAAGATTTTAAATACTTCATATTGAATAGATACAGAGAAGAAAAAATGAGAAGCTAGTCCAAGGGAATAAGAAATGCTGGAAAAACTTTCACCTAAAGAAATGACAAGCATATGCTAAAGATAAATTGCTGCTGAATTTTTCACAAAGTGTTATGCAGTTTAACTTCAACAGTTTCACAGTTAAATATGACAAGACTGAAAATACCAGCAAAACAGCTGTTTGCCTGGAAAAAAAAGGTAGCCAAATGTAGGGTTTCTTTGAAAATAGATGTGCATGTAATTGTCAAACTTTTGAGATGCACATTCCATAAAAATTTCATCATGAACTTGCCACCAGAATCACGTATGTTGCTGAGTGCTCTGCAAGGCAGGCTGTCTTCTTCCAGTGTAGAGTTCTGTCCCCTTTCACAAATAATTAGGCATAAATCAACAAGTAGAAATAGTTTAAAAATTACCAGCATTATTCATCTTGGCCTGTTCTATTTCTCCATTAGTAATGAGAGTGTTATCAAAATGAATGTATTTGCTAATTAGTGGGATTTTGCACTTCCCACAACTTGAGATGTCTCTGCTGAAGAGGAAATGAGATCAAGGACAGTCAAAGAGGGCTGAACTAGGTTTATGTGGGGTTTGCTCACCATAATAAGGAAGATGTACCTGCACCAGGTTCATTGAGGTGGAGAACAGGGTTGTGCATTAGGACTGTTTCGGGTCTCGGCATGTGTCAGTGCAGCGGTTGCATTTTCTTCTTCCTCCTCTTTCTCAGCAGGGAGATGAGTCGTGTCGCCTTGCCTTGTTTTTTTCTTCTTTCAGTGGAATAGTTTATTAGGTTGTGGATGAGGTTTTGAGAAAAGAAAGCAGTGGGGGTCTTTATTTAAACAGTAAAGGGCAAGAAAGATGAATGTGCTTGGTCTCATATGACACCAGCCAGCAGAATAAGCGAATCAGCTTGAATCTAATTCTAAATAATGCTGGGAATATGACTCAGCTGGTATGATTCAGTGGTGTGCTAGGTACAAAGAAACATGCATTTTCCCGTTTTTGGCATTCTTCAATATAGTCCTTTCCAATCAGCTAAAAACATGGTCCCCCCTTTGCAATTTGAGGTACCAGATAAGTAACAGAGAAGGTAAGCAGCAATACAAATTGCTGTCCTTTTCTCATAGAGGAACAGTTTCCACTATTATTTTCAACCTTCCCATGACACACACAAAAAAAAAAAAAAGCAATTATGTTCTGTAGCTTTTGATGTTTTATTTAGTTTTATAAAGTACATCTGAGCAGGGGTTTCCATTTCCTAGGAACTGAAAACATTTTACTGATTGATAAATTGATATTCCCAATTGCATATATTCAAAATTGCATTTGTGGTTATAATGTAATGGCAAATGTTTCAAATGTTAACAGAATTATCAGTAACACTTCGTAGAAGTAAGCCATTTCAAACATTTGGTAAAAGATTGCTTTTCTTTGGCTTTAAGACTACTGAAAGGAGAGGGAGACTACTTTTTACGTATCATGCATAGGTGTGTATAACCATAGTGTAAATATATTAGGTATTCCTTGAACTAGGCTCTTTGCTTCAGCACAGTAACTGCTTAATAAATTTTATATTCTAATTTGGAAAAAAAAAAAAAAAAAGGCAAGACAAACATTCAGCAGGTTTTGCTACTTAATCCTTGAAATTCTGGGAGAAATTTTAAGACGCTTCCACACACCACCCTCCAAAAAAAGAAAAAAATAAAATAGAGGAGGTAACACTTCGTGCTTTAACTAAGAACCCTAAAAAAAACCAAGCCTTCCAACTAGGTGATAAGATCTTCATCTGTCATCATACCTTTCGCACATGAAAATATTTCTCCTGATAATTCAGAAACTTGCTTGCTGGCCCATTTCTAAGGCAAAGAGTCAGGAGAGAAGAAAAAGTGTGATGTATTTGCATACAGGCTTTTTGAAATGTAGGTGGAACTGTTGCCCTCTCCGAAATCTTTTACATGCTAATTTTTTCACTGTGTTTGAATGTGATTGAATATGTTTATTTTTTGAGGTGTCTAATCAGTCTCAGTTTACAAAGCAACTTCAAACACCTCTTTGGACGCCCTTTCTCCAGGGCAGCACTGCAGAGCTCATGTTGGGGCCAGCACCCCTCGTGCCAGGTCTGGGCTTAAGGGACAGTCCTGCCAGCAGTTACTTGCAAAGGAAAACAAGTGCCTTGAAGCATGTGCCTTGGGCCACAAGCTTCACCCATGGTGTTAGTCTTTGGCTCCTTCGCTCCTCCTCCCTCTGACGTGCATTGCTGACGGGTTTGTGTCAAATAATCCTTTTGGTGCTTTAAAAACCGACATCTTTAAACACATACGTTTTTTACTTCAGGAGTTGCTTAGTTGTCAGAAACTATCTGTCTCTCAGAGTGGCCTGTCTGGTCCCATCTCTTTCCTCAGAGGAAGGCAGTGTGAGATGCTGGAGGGGAAGGTGCAGAAAATCTGATAAAAAATAACGGTGACCTCAAAAGGAATAGATTTCTTCCTTCAGTAGGCTGTGTGAGATTGGCCTGTTTCCTGACCCACAGAATGTCTGTCTACCTGTTTCTAGCTAATCTGTTATTTGAACACTTGGAATACTGGTTATTCTTATAGTAATAAAAATGTCTTCACCCTTGCTTAAAATAACTAAGCTGTATGTCTCCCACCAGACTTTATATTAGAGAAGTTATCCAGAAATGTAACAAAGCCACCAACCTTTTCTTTGCTGGTTCTATTTTTATGTTTGAGCTTGGGGTTTTTTAAAGCACAGGCAGGCACAACTATTTGAATATATAATCTAATCTTTTAGATTCATTTGAGAAGTCAGCTTTGACCTAGTAACAGTATAGATTAATAATGCATGGAGATTGAATAAGAAGTGCAAAATTGTACACAGTCCTGATGGCAGGATACACACATACACATACACACATGCAGAGTCTATTTTTTCAGTAATCTGAGAAGCTGAAATTTTGTTGTGCTGTAGCATCTAGGGAAAAAAGAAAGAGATGCTCTCTAGCTGTCTGAGACTATATGTGATCAGAGCTTTTAACATAGCAGTCTTTGTAGTTGTCATCATTTGGGTATTAGTAAATACTTTCTGGCCTGGCTTTTTGTATTCAAGACCATTCCCTAGTCCATTTATCTTTAGTCTTCTGCTCTGTGGAATGTTCTTGTCACCAAAATACAGGGTTACAATGTAAGGAATGTTAATATCTGAATTAAATTGTCAGATGAGGTGAACTGTTTAGTGTGACAGACTGCAACTGGGGATACCCTCTTTGGCCATGTTGACCCAACATTTTGCTATTCAGTCTTAAAAACAGCAATAATTTGTCTTAAAATTTAAACAGTTGTAATCTTTAAAATGGTCTCTATGGAGGAATTTTATCCTAAATATTACTTTACCAGTAGAAAGACCTAATGGTAACTTTCAGATACATATTTATATATGTATAGAAAAAAAAATAATTTTTGCAGTATTAAATCCTTCTAAAGATACAATTGTTCCAAGTTAATTAGCTATACTTACAGTATAGCTAATATTATATTACTTACAGTAGATCTTAAGTGAGTTTCCATGGCTCTTCATTGGCTTAATCATGACTCAGCCTGTGTTTTCACTGCACCTATGTTTAAGGAGTAAAAGTAAATTAAAATCCTTGCAGCAGTATCCTCCTTTTGCAGATAGAATGAAAGGCCGGTTCTGTGCAGCTTACATTTGAATTTTTTTTAATGTTATTTTTTTTTAATATCAGTGTCTAGTCTTCAACTAGATGTGCATTAGAGCATGCTGGATCCCTACAGCACAGCCTGGGAATAGGCTGCCTAGTGCTAGGGTTGATTTACAATATACGTGTTACTCAGGAAGGCTTAGGTGTAAATAATCTTTCTAAACGGGGGTTACTCTTACTTTTTGGTTAGTTTCACTTTGTTACTTTCCACACTCTCAGGAAAGAAAATCAAAAGCCCACAGGATTGTTAAGTTGGTTTTTTTGACCCATTTCTGAATAGCACTGGCTATTACCAGTCTGAATTTAACCCAGTAGATGTCACTGTGAGTCCTGTTTGATGGTGATGAGCAGTGGACAGTAGCTGAAGCAAGACTGAAATCAGTCAAGTAAAGCTTATGAACAGACACAGAAAGACAGCAAGTTTGGATATAGATGCTAGTACTGTTTCACAATACTTAAGGCATGTTTTACCCTTTTTAAAATCTAATTGAATGGTTACAGGACCAGTACAATGGGAGAAGGGCAAGTCTAAGCTTGTAACTGTCTAGAAAAATATAATCTGCATTGATGACATACAGACCTTACTTTCGAGTTTATGATAATACAGTGACATACTAAAAATTATTTCTGCCTTTATTGCCATGGTATGGGTTTTTTTTCCTTGAGGTTGATGGAGAATATACAACATCGAACAGATACTTTATTTTAAAATGCTTTTATGTAGATATTAATCCACAGCTGAAGATACTTTCACAATTTGAGATGATAAACACTGCTTTGTATTACTTGGATGCAAAGAGCTAGTAAATTTAAATTTAGACTGGAATGGATAGTGATCAGACCAACAAATGCTCAGTAAGTTATGTCTTTATCTGTATAAGCAGAGCTAATAGCAGTCCTATAGTTATCTACGTAACTGTCCATTTGCTTTGGAATGTGTAAAACTTCTGCAGTCTGGACTTATATTTTCAGGTCTTTCAGGCCTTCCCTCCAGTGAAAGAACAAAAATAAACATTTTGCTCTTTGCATAAACAATCTACCTAACCAAGATTTAGTTATAACCAAATACAATTAAGTTATAAGCTGTTGAACTTTGTCACTGGAGTTGATGCAGAAATTGCAAAGTCTGTAGCAGGGCCTGATAAGTCAGGTCATGTGATGTACTAATTGGTGATTAAATATAATACAATTAAAAATACAAGCTGCAAGCTGAGATTCTGATTGAACTTTCTTTTAGTACTTTGCAGTATGGTGATAATTAGATGGCCGTTGTCAAAACCATGTACAGTAAAGGACTACAACAGGAAAAACTTTTTAAACAAAGTACTTTTTTGTTTTAAAAACTTATAAAACAAAGTACAAGGGGAGACCTATTTTAGTTACCTAATTCATAGCAGCATAACTGGAAAAAGCAGTGAGTGGACTTACCAGCCCCACATGTTTCACTAATGGACATATTAGGATGCTGATAATTCCATCTAATGCTATTGTGCTATGGAACTTTGAGCTTTCTCCTTCTCACTTCAGGGTAAAATGTCAGTACTCTGAGAGCTTAGCCAACAAGTGTATCAATACCACAACCACAGTACAGAGCTGATTAATTAACTGAGGACTGACAACAAAATGAATGAAAGGACTAAGATGATTTTTGCCCATGATTTGTATACACTTACTTCAGTATACTGGATTAAAATCTCAGTTATTTTATTAATCATAACTACAGCAGGCAAGCAAGCAAAATCTCCAATCAAAAGTTGTGTCCATGTTTCTGTTACACCGTTATTTCCAGCTGTTCCTGATTTTTGCAGAGTTCAGTTCTGTAGCCAAAAGTTACACTTTCTCCTGTGAAGTCCAAGAAGAAGAAAGAGTCTTTCTAAGGGTTTAAAAGAAAAAATTGCAGGAGTTGACAGAGGACAAGAGAGAGAGAAATTCTCTACTCTTCCAAAAACACTCTTTGAGAAAAATTGAGGTAGTCTTGAGCAATCTTTCTGTTAAAATGGTGAGAGTTACAAATTTGAAAGAGAAGCAGTTTTCATAAGCCTTCACTTAACAGTGTGAAACCTTTTTCCCTGTTTTCTTTTTAAGAAAAAAAAAAATAAAAACCTGTGAACTTTCATGCCAAAAGCAATTTCCCCATATGCTAGAGGTCTTTAAATTTATAACACATCTTTCATTCTAAAATGTTCCACACTGCTTTACAACCTCATACGAAGTGAAACACAGAAGTAATTTTGTTCCCTTTGGAAATTGAGTCAGTTCTAGTTTTATATAAGTATCAGCTACATAAGCATATGGTTGTAATTGTGCATATTTTAAGATAGGAATCAAAGAATTAATTTTTTCTCCAATTAAAACTTTAGTAGACAGTGTACAATTACCAGAATCCATCGGGGCTGATACTACTTGGTTAACAAGACAGTGCCTGGAAAAGTCTTTCACCACAAGGAGTGGTCCCAGCCTCAGCTCGATGCCTCATATAGAGAAGACCCCATGACCTGCCTGGGTCTTCCACCGCTTGAAACGCCAGCATCAGATCCTTTGCAGCTCCACTGATTTACAGCAATGCTTAACGGCATCGCTAATCACTAAAGCTTGTGCACCTCTTGTTTCAGCAAATGCGCACACAGGTATAAATCCAGAGCAGAGTGTTCCTTTGTGCGTTGCCTGAGCAAGCTAGTCAGGAATGTGTTTTTCTCATCTGATGTTTCAAAGCAGTGTGGGAGTAAGGGAACCACAATGATTGCTGTCACCTCGCCTACACTGCAGGCTCTGGCTACAGGTAACCAACCACACTTAAATAGAAGCTGGCAAATGCACAAAGGGTGGAGGTAAACAGGGAAACAAAAGCGGGAAATGATATCCCACTGAGTCCTGCATGTAAGGAATTTGTGTCCCACACACAGTTCCCCTTTTCCTTTCCAAGGTTTTATTCTAGAAAGCCAAGATGTATGCAGAAGATTTCTACATAAGCAGCATGTGCTAGTAAATCAAATAGCAGTTTAAATGTTCATTTGAAAAAGGAGTTTCTTATTATAAACTAGCGCATTGTTTGATCTTATGTTTTCGTTTCTTTACAAATGTGACAAGGCAATCTAATCATTTCAGGTAGTTTCTCTTGCCAGTGGAGACAGTCACTTGTGATTGACATCAACTTTCACGCAAAATGTGATTCATGTAGAGAGAGGGAGAAAAAAGAAAAGCAAGTAGGATTTCCCAGGGAATAGTTATGTGATGTTGGTAAAGAAGCCAAACAAAGTCTAGATTGAATCCAAGACTTTGCAATGCCCTATGCATTGTTTAAAGAGCTGCAGCAAATGCATGGGTCATCCTCTAGATGTTACACATGGAGAAGTCTCCAAGATCTGTTGCAGAAGCATCGAGGGAAATTGTATCCATTCAGAAGTCAAGCATATGTAGAAGTCCTAATGTTTTAGATCTATTTGCTTTGGAAATCAATGATGAAGAAGCACCATTTGTATGAAGAAAAGAAATATCAGAAGTATAGAGAAAAAACCATTGAAAACTCCATGTGGCTTTGTTAATACTATTTCTAACAGTCTTACTACCATTTTTTTTAATGGAGCTTACTGATTTTTTTTTCCACCAAAATGTATTTTTGTTTCTGAACAGCTTTATCTGTCGATGGGAATTATAAATGAAGAATAGTTAAAACTCTAAAAAAACCTTTTGTTAGCATCATTCCAATGACCTGGAGGATTTGGGGTGTTTTTAATAACATTTCCTTTTCATGCTTGCTGTAGTAAATGCAGAAATTCTATGGTTTCCATTTTAAGTTAATGTACAAATTACTTTATAGTCAAAGAGGGGCATAGTCATTATAGAGGGGTTTTTTTTTTTCCAATAACTATTTGTCTCATTTGTAATTGCATTGCTCATTTGAAACCATAAAGGCTTATAATGGAGGATAGCTTATGGAGAGGTGGCTCAGTTAAACCCATTTATTTTACCTGGAGTTCAAGATGCTTATTTTGGTTTCTGTCACTTAGCAACCAAAAGCATTGGTAGTAAATTCAGATTCTTTTAAAGGCCTGGGTTTGATTTTTTTTTTTTTTTTTCCCCCAGAATTGTTCATTTTGATGTTGCTGCGTAGATTTCCCTAGAACAGGATCCTTGAGATTTTAACTAACCAGCCATCATTGCTTTTGCAGAACCAGATGATTTTTATGCTGGTATTTTTTTTGGGCAGCTCAACAGACAGGCCTTTAATCGAGTATAAAATGTTAGTGCATTTGAAGTATTTTGTCTTTTAGAAAATAAGATCCAAGACAGTCTGGCTTGGAGTCAGATACAGCAGATGGGATTTTCTGTCTCTTTACTGAGGATGAGTTTTTCTTTCCAAGTTGTGATATAAAAGAAGGTGAGAAGCTGCAGTAGAACTGTATTTTATGGAGAAATTTACCACTAGACAGCAGTTTGACTTTAATATTTGAAATCAGGAGGGCTTCTTCATGTGTGCGTGTGCTCATTTGTGCAGTTTCATGCATAGGTATGTTTTGAAAGGATGAGGGCCTCCCAGGATATCTTGGGTGACTTGTTAATAAACCTTTCAAAACATTAGCAAAGTGAAGAAATCTAGTGAGGTCCAATTCTGGTCTCTTTTGCCTGTTAAGGAGACAGATTCCTCACTAACAGCCTCCAGTCTTTCTGTTTGCATCCTTCAAAAACCTTTGCAGCACTGATTTGTATTAGGTACAAGGACACCCACTTATGAGTCAGAACCAGCTAGAAAATATCCCACTGCTAAGGCTGGCAGACCAGCTTCGTATGTCATCACTGAGAACTTCATGAACTTAATGCTCACTTCTCCCCAGGTGAAAGAGTGAAGGGTGACTTGCAGCAAATGTTTATAAGTGGCTTAAAAGCAAACAGCTGGATCTAGAAGGTTAAAAACAACATGGATGTACACTGGAAAATAAGACCAAAAATGAAAATTTTCCCTGTTGTTTTGATGGAATGGGATGTGACTGAAAAATGCATGTGCCATGTGTTATTTTCATGTTTCTAGTTACTCCCTCCCACCTCCTTCCCAATCTGTCCAGGACCTTCATTGGTTTGCCTTCTAATTCCCACTTTTGCAGGTGAGAAGCAACGATTTGGCTATGACCGGTCAGGATATGATGTGGAGGAGTCTGATGGTGCTGATGAAGATGAAAATGACAATGAAGATGATGATGAAGATAGCCAGGCTGAGTCAGTCCTATCCACAACCCCCTCGGTGACAGCCAGCCCCCAGCATCACCCCTCTCGACATGGCCTGCAGGATGCTGGCAGCACGGATGAAGACATCAGACTTCCAGACTGTTTTGCTGGGGGTCACATGGACTCTATGGATGGTCTGCCAAAAGCATTGCTCACAAAGATGACGGTCCTTAGCACGGTGCAGTCAGTTAGCAGGACCTCCAGGTCACCAGCAGAATTCACCCATCAGGAGGCACATGATGATAAAGGCCAGGAGAGAGGAGTGGTGCCCTGCAGTGCTAGTGCATCACTGGGAGACGTCGCTCCTACATCTCCAGGTCGCCAAATGTCTGTGGATTACCCGGATCCAGAAACAGCTTTGGGCCACTCCTTAATATCAACTGCAGCTCTTACAAAGGTAGGAGTGCCTAATTCTGAGGAGAGAGCAGGATTTTAAATCCTCCTTTTAAAGATATTTTGGGAGATTTTTCAAATATCAAAATGTTTGGCTTTCCCTTTGTTCTTAGAGTTGGCTGATGAGTCTTTAAGAAGCATTGAAAGTAGTCAAAGCACAGATGTGTAGGACTTTAGAAGCAGCAATGTTGTAGGAGCACTGCTTTTCAAATTCTTTATTTTGATTGCATTCTCCCTGAAAGGATTAATTGTATACAGTCATTTCAGCTGAAGTTTGGAGCTCGTAGATTGTCTTACAAATAAGGGCTGTAACAGATACTTGGAATGAACATACGGTGGTGAAATTTTCAGAGGAAAGTGGTAGAATTCACAAGTCATTTCACTCTGAAATATGAAGATAGAATCATAGGTAATTCCCAAGGGAAATTAGTTTAGTCCCAAGGGGTTTTGCTTTATCACCAAAAGAAAAATTCTGCAATTGTTTATCTCTCCTCCAAATATGCTTAGTAGCAGAACTAGAAGGAGCACCAGATGTTCAAGGAGGTTGTCCTTGCACAGTAACAAAAGGAGAGGCAAAACACAGAACTGAGACCTGAACTCTGTTTTTCTCCAAGCTGAAAGAACATTTTAATCAGAAAAGGATCAATTTTGCCCACGCCTATTATAGACACACGGCTCTTCAGAGCAGCGTGCAGAAGGATGAGGTCAGACTGTATGCAAGGCTGCAGGGGCGTTCAGTAATTTTGGTGGCTGTTGTCTTTAAAGCTCTGCTGAGGAAATCACTGAGGAAAACTGGCAGCTGTTAAGCCTTTAACAGTATTTTAATGCAATATTTTAATGGGCTGTAATGGAGATGGTACAGGTCACATACCTGACTGACCCTGAGGATAAAGTTTTGATTTCTTACTGCAGAAAATGAAGGTACTAGAGCTATAGAGAGTAATGCTCAAATAAATGTGATGCAAAGTGTAGTTTAAATGTAATTTAAATTAAAAAGAAATTACTGCCTTATCTGTGATGAATGCAATATTTACAAGTAGTATATGCATGCAGTTACAGAAAAATAAGCAGCAGGAAATTTTTAAAAGCATAAACAGTAAGTAAAAATTTCATTCTTTTTTAAATACTTACTGGCTTCTTTTTTCCTTAAAAACCTGTATTACTAGATTTCTTTCTTACGACATTTGAGATAGTGAACTGTTGATAAGAAGAAACAGTAAAAATGATTGCTGTATGTCATTGTTACTGCTTCATTCTCCCTTGTAGAACCATGAGTCCGCGTGGCAAATGTAAATTGGAGCAATTTTGTAGTATGGCAGAAAACAAAATGAATGGCCTCTGATCGTGATATATACCTGCCACAAAAGGGTAGGATCTTAATGTTTGGATTTGGGGTTTCAGTTGTTACCAATAGATCCCAGAAAGACATTTGACTGAGTATACTCCCTCGTCAAACAGAACCACTGAAGCCTCAAGAAAATATTCACACAATTAATAGTGTTGAAAGGCCTTCATTAATATAGCTCTAAGCATAGAATCATAGAATAGTTAGGGTTGGAAAGGACCTTAAGATCATCTAATTCCAACCCCCTGCCATGGGCAGGGACACCTCACGCTAAGCCATGCCACCCTGGCCTTGAACAGTGCCAGGGATGGAGCATTCACAACTTCCCAGGGCAACCCATTCCAGTGCCTCACCATCCTCACAGTAAAGAATTTTTTCCTCATATCCAATCTAAACTTCCGCTGTGTAAGTTTGAACCCGTTGCCCCTTGTCCTAATAATTGTTTACATCAATATACTAAGGGAAAATAAAAAAAAGGCTTCTAAGTAATACAAGGCAGTAATTCCTCTCCAGACTACCACCTACTTTCCCTGACCAAAAGAAGTGTCAGCCATGTGTCTGATGGCTCGTCTACAGTCTGTTTCTATTGTGAATGGTTGTGGATCCCACTTACTGCAATCAAGACAAGGGCTGAAACAGCTCAGGAGGGCTGTTGTGTGTTCCTTCAAAAGCATCCATACCAGTTCATCAGGATTTCTTGTGAGGTGTCAGACAGGACTTATTTCTAAGAAAGATGTTGGCTTCCTTCTCACATCCATCTTCCCATTTAGACTGGTTGGCACTGCATAGTCAGTAGATCATATTCTATTTTAACCTGTATATTTCATACCAGCAGTTTTAAAACTGTTCATGTTTCATTTTTTTTTGCCTGCCTGCTCTAGAGATTTCTTGAGAGTTTGGTCAAAATCATAGACTATATAAGTAGGACTATATAAGTAGGTAAGATTGCATCATTATATGTGTTGTGAATACGCCTAAAACTAAGAGATACTGAGAACTTGCAAATGCAATTTAAAACTTGTTGGTTTAGGAGTTTTTAGGAAGGGTGTTGCCAGCCTTGGTCATTAATATAGGCTATATGAGAAGAAAAGGGAACATATAAATATGATTACCAAGTCCAGGTGTGTGCATCAAGCAATGGTGAGCTGAGGCAGCAGTGGGATGTGGGTCCCACATCTCACTCCAGTATCAGCCTGTCACCTCTGCCTCTGCAGGCACTGTAGTTATCATCCATCTCTTGTCATTGCATATTGCCTGTCTTCCATGTCAGAAGAACCTACAGACAGATGTGCCATGATCCTGCCTCTGCTTGCTGGAGGCTGTAATGCCTCCTGGAGAGGAACCCAGTGCATCAGAAATGCCAGCTTGTGCTTCTTGCCTGAGGTGATTTCCACAGAAAACAGTTCTCCAAAGCCTTCTCACTACTTAAAAAAACACATACAAAGGATACGCAGCAATGTTTTCAAGTTTTTTAGTTCAAGAGAAATTAGCCTCTCCTAATTAGGAGAGGAAAATCCAATTAGTGGGTGAGGTAGGAGTTGGAAAAAGAAAGGAAGGAAATTAGTTCATTGTTCAAGCTGGGCAGTATATATTGTGTACCAGTTTGTTGTTTTTTCTTATAAGGGAGTGTGGGAAGCACTCGCAGCTCCCTTGTGTTTTCATTTCACTCGAGGATAGCGGTGGCCGCCGCACTAACATGCCTGTGTTGTTCTCTCCCAGAGCACGCCCTCCATCAGCTCTCCTTCCTCGCCAGTGGACCGCGGCATACAAACAGCGCCATTGCCCTATGCTGAAATCCCAGAGGAGAAGTTGGCTGGGTGCCTGCAGCCCGCTGTCGAGCAGAGGGCTCCCCAGACTCACCTCTTCAGCCACCTCCCCCTGCACTCGCAGCAGCCAGCCAAGGCTCCCTGTGGCACAGTACCAGTCGGGGGGATTCAGGTGGTCCCTGCTGGCCTGGCCACCTACTCCACCTTTGTTCCCATCCAGGCAGGGCCGGTTCAGCTCACTATCCCTGCTGTTAGTGTGATTCACAGAACTACCAGTGCCCTTGGTGAGACGGGTGGCGTGGCCGCCAGTGCCACCACGAATCCCGTGGGAGTCGCCGAGGTGAACAGCGTGGTGCCGTGTATTCCCATTGGCCAAGTGAGCGTGCCGGGCATCCAGGGTCTTGGCACGCCCAGCCTGCAGCCTCTGCCCCCGCTGGGCATGGAGACAGTGAACATCTTGGGCCTGGCTAACACAAACATCGCCCCGCAAATGCGCCCTTCGGGAATCACCCTGAATGCCGTGGGCCTCCAGGTTTTGACCGCTGGTGCTGCCCCACAGGGCAACCCCAGCCCGCAGGCCCACATCCCTGGCTTGCAGATACTGAACATCGCCCTGCCGACCCTCATCCCCTCTGTCAGCCCAGTAGGTGCAGAGGGGCAGGGAGCCTGCGAGGTGCCTGCCGCAGGCAGCAAAGCCTGCGAGGCCCAGCTGGAGCTGGCTCCTGTCAGCTTCCCTGCGTCTGACATCGGCCAGGGTAGCAGGGATGCTTCTCCTCAGGCAGCAGCCAGTGGCCAGCGATACGGTGGGAAGAGCCATCCCGACCCCACCCCGCTGACCGACAGCAAGCGGCCCGATGGTGCAGGGAAAGCAGATCCTGAAAAGACTGACCTCACAAATCCCGCCAAGCCAAAGCGCGACATCCCGTCCCTGCAGGTGAAGAGGTCTGCCCCGGCAGAGCCCCACTCCAAGGTGAAACCTGACGTGTTAACCGAGTCCCCGGTCCACCGAACTGTGTCCCCGGACAGACAGGTACACAGGCCAGCCGCCTTGCCCCGGCGGCAAAACACGGTGCAGTTTAGCGATGGCAGCAGTGACGATGAGGATAGACTTGTGATAGCAACCTAGTTTTTGTTTTTCATTGTGTTTTTATTTTTTGAGGGTTTTTTTAATAACACTTACAGGTTTCTTTGCAAACCTTCCTTTCCTTAAAGCACATTTTTCTGACACAAACTCATTACTAATCTTCGTGCAATCATGAACTCTTGACCAATAATTGTTGTTTCTTGTCAGCTCCAGCCATTTTTGTACATGTTGTATAGACAATTGTGCCTTTTTGGAGTTTTATGTTTAGAAACCTGTACAGATTGTTGAATATATATATATATATAATATATATATATAAAATATGTATATTAAAACCAGGTAGTTGCTTGTGTTCAGTAAGTAAACATCCTATGTCAGATAAATAAAGGATTAAATTATATGTTGCACTGTTAAATGTAAATTTTTATGGCTGTGGGACAAAGTTTCTGTGTACAGATCTAGTATGTAAAACTCCATATTTATTGTATCCATATTAGTCTTGGAAAAGGGTCTGTCCATCTTTCTTGTGTAAGACAGTAGCTTTACACTTAAAAGAGAAATACAGTATCTGTGTTATGAAATATTACAGTAAAATTTTGTTTACTGACTTTACCATTGTTTATGTTGTGCCTTCTTGATGCAGCCTGGTAGTTGGAGAGGCGCTTCATACGTTCCTTTCAGTACGTTCCCAGCTGCGTCCAGCTTGAAAGGATGTGGTGGTGGTGTGTGCCCCCATGGTTTCACCTGCCACGAGAGATGCAGTGTGCTCTTCAGGATTACTTGGAGCAAAACCTTCCATTCCAAAACATCTGGTGATGGCAAAGTGGGGAGGGAGTCCTTCAGCTTTAGCAGAGCGAGCATCCATCCACCTCATGTTTTTTAACCCTCCTAGCTAAAATTTCAATGTGAGGGAAAATAGCAAAAGGGTCAAGATGAAATATTTTTTATTTGTAATCTTGAACTATAAAACCACTTTTTATTGACATTAAAGTATTGTTACACAAGAAAGGAATAATTCTTTGTGTGTTCTTAATTGCAAAAATTGGCCATACAGTTGGTGAAAATGCCACAGCTGTAATGGGGATTTGGCATTACCGATTACTGTCAACTTTTTATGAGACTGCATTTCAGGTGATCCTCATTTACAGGTAGACACAGCCAATTTCTCCCTAAATATGGCTTTGTCTTATTCATGCAAAGGGGAAAAAGGGGCTAGAGGTCTTATATATGCAGTTAATGTGCTCTTATATCAACAGACTTGCCATTACAGGCATACAAGATATGGGTGGATTCCAAAATAATGAAATATAATAAAATTCTGTTTGTGCGTAGTGAAAACAGTTTAAAGGTGTTCAACTACTGCAGGAGGCAATTCTCGCAAGTCACAGGGCTAAACATTCCTGAAAGTTCCAAAACTGACCTGGGATTTGTGCTGGAATTTTTAAATAGAGTAGGTTTTCTGCTATGTCCTTATATTATATTCTCATGGAAGTTTATAAAACCATTTTTACCACCAAATTCCAATACAAATCTAGAAAATACAAACTTAAAAGCATGATCACCTTTATGGAAATAGCAAGGATAAGTGCATACAAAACAGCTGAAAGAAAAGGGTAGGAAGCAAATCTTGGAGAAAAAAAATCAGGACTGAGCCTGAATGTGAGCCAGGCAGAATTGTTCACAGATTAACTCCTGTACTCAGCTCAGAGAAGTAATTCATACCTTGTACTGTTCATATTCAAAAACAGCACTATCCTAGATCCATTTTTAACTTTACATTGGCTTTTGTACTATACTCACATTGTACTCATTACATTATTCCATTATTCCATTACAGTGTTGTAAAACTGTAGGCGATATTGAATGAGCTTTATTAACTTTCAGAGAGAGCACTTCAATACCAGAAAATCGTTTATATTACTGTGATTATCAGCCAATTGTACTAATCCAGCAATTAGAAAAGCACGTACTAGAAAGGAGAAATTACTCTCGTCTCAGACATGAATGTTGGTGTAATTCCTTACTGTGCAGAGCCTTACTGAGGGCAGGAGCACCTGAACCACGAAGCACTCTCAACTCGCATTGAACTTAATGAGAGTTAAGAGTACTTGGCACCCCACAGCGTCAGACTTCAAGTGTCTTACGTGCAACCACTGTGAAAAATGTCACTGTGAATTTGTATGTTCTTTTTATAAACATGTAGTGATGTCAACGTGTCGTACATCGTTACCAAACATGAATTTACCTGAACCAGCCAAGGTTGAAACAAATACATTGCTGCATTACATGTGCTCTGAAACTTTTGTTAGCAGAATCAGATGATGGTTTGTAGTTAATCAACTCAAGAAACTTTGCATCAGTTGTAGCTTCTTTAAAATGGACACACTCGTCTGTAAACTAGAACTATGCGTATTAATTTGAGTATAACGTCTGGATTAAGTAGGTTTACAGCAAAGTAAAACTGTCTCCAAAATTTTGAATGCCATCACAAGTTATTATCATTTTTCTGAGTTTTATAAGGAAGCAGTAGGTAAGAAATAGCTCTTCCACATTCTCCAAGATCCTGATCTTGCTAACCATTTAGAAAGTCCAGCGATTTACTGTATACACATCTGAAACATTTACTTGACTAGCAATTTGTGGTGTGCTCATGTTCTAAGGATTAGTTCCAGGAAGTCACTAATTTAACAGAAAATTCAATCTGGTGAATCAGGTGATCTTTATGTGTCTCTTTTCTATTGTAGGCATTTTGAAGACAAGGTCAAGAAATGGAAGCAGTATCTTGAAGAATAATACGACAACAGATATGTCATAAAGAGGAATGTTAAGGCGTGTGTCATTTGGTAAGTTGATAGCAGAACAATAGAGAGGACCAAGAGAATGGGTACTGATCAATAGTGGGCAATCATCATACTTAGCCAGGCAAAGCAGATGAGCCATGTTTGAAACCGGATGTCCACTAACAGCAAGAAGATTAGTGTGTAGTTGCAGATACATCTAACCTTGTTCAGATGGAGTTGGGAGGAAAACACACTTTTGTAGAAGATAGGTCTTTGTGGTCCTGGACATTATATTGTTTCCCTTCCCTCTAGCATGTTTTCAGATGGATGTTCCTTGAGGTGCTTCAAACGTTGTGCAAGAGGGAAAAAAAAAAAAACAGCAGTATGACCACAACTGAAAGGTTAAACCCCATACCTCTTCTCTGTTAGTGGCTAGCAGTTCATTTTAATCATGTGTGTAACCAGCATCTATTCTGTAAGACAGCATACATGGGTGCCCTGCATCAGCACAAGCCTGTGACCAGTGTTAGCAGTTACATTTTCATTCTGA
Source organism: Psilopsiagon aymara (assembly GCA_024733675.1). Taxonomy (NCBI): domain Eukaryota; kingdom Metazoa; phylum Chordata; class Aves; order Psittaciformes; family Psittacidae; genus Psilopsiagon; species Psilopsiagon aymara. The sequence continues at coordinate 19,051 of JANRGW010048579.1, forward strand.
ATTAATTCATTTTAAATTGTTTTGTATCATTATTCTCTAGTCCAGTCATTAGTGACTGTTAAATAGCACTCCCATTGCCACAAGGATCCTCCTGTTCAAGTCAGTAGCAAAGATCTCAGAGAATTTGCCAGTTCAGGATTAGGCTGCTCTTCAGATGGTGTAAATTATCATAGCCGAGTTGGAGTAAATAGCACTGGGGCAGTTTACTCAGGGATCAATTTTTAACAGCTGTCAGGCACCCTCTGGCAAATCCAGCCAGCTGTTTAAAAGGCCAGAGCAAGTGTTGCTCCTCAGTGCATGCAGGCACAGTCTGTGATTTCACACAGTCTTTTCTTACTGAGAGGGTGCAAGCAGGTGCAAGCTAAAGGCTGGGTGCAAATATAGCTACAACAAGGACATGGCACTGAGCTGTGAGACCCATGTGAATGCTTCCCTGGTAGCTGACAAAAGCCCTCACTAGAAAAAGAATCAACTAGTAGCCTGAAGTTCTCTCTTTCAAATCAGACCTTGATTGATTCCTCATTGCAATATATGATATTTGCTGGTGATTCAGATATCTGATATTGAAGGTGGTGTGTTTCCCTTTTGTCTTTATAACAATATTGGGTTTGGAATGTAGACTCACTAAATGTGCCTGCATTCCCCACTTGGGCTTTAATAAGCTACAACCTGGCCTACCTGTCACTTCTTAGGACAAGACCTAAACCAGAAACAGCCTCTCTTGCGGTAACTGGCCTCAGATCTGTAGCATTACATCCCCAGATGCAACTGCTAGCTTGTGGGCCATAGCTGAAATAAAGCAAACTTAGTAGGTTCAGAGATGGCCTGCATTGATTACTGCTGCTGTTCACCTGTTTGCTCCTTTCACTTCTCAGGTAAGTTGCTGTAGCTTCAGGTTTCCATAAATTATTTGCCCTGAGGCTAGAGCAGCCCACAGTTGGTCCACATCAGCAAGTCCCCTGCCAGAATGTCTGACAATGCTGGTTTGCATACTAGCAAATTCAAATGCTCATAGCGTGTGTTTCATCTCAGATAATGTGCTTGGGCTGAACAGTCTGGCCCACCCGAAAACCAAAGATACACCATAAAACAAAGACATACCATGCTTTACACTTAGCTAAACATTCTGTATGGGTTCTTAATGAACAGATTTATCTCACCTTGAATGTACTGACATGTATATTAAACAGAATATAAAATGAATTTGACACTGTACAGCTTATTCCAGAAGTCCTCATTTTTTGCAAGATAATCCTCACTAAGTTTTTATAAACAGTTTAGTTTAAACCTCTAAACTGCCTTTCAAGCATATTTAGCACAGAGATGGTTTCATCAAAATCAAATAAAAAATGCTCAGTTTCAGTGTGAGCATCTTGCAAAAGCCAAGGAAACCAGTCAGTCTACAAGTAAGAGTGCTTCTCAAGGTAGCCTTCAGCTGATTTATCTGACAGGCCACTGCTTTTGTAGCTTCAAAAGGATCCTGTAGGACCAGTTACATCTCATAGCACAGAGTCCTTATCTTTCATGGCTTATAATACAAGCAGTAGTTGTCATCCATCTTGGTTGACTGTTGTGGTCAGTTCTGATTGTGAACCTTAAATTATGAATGTCTTCAAAAAACATGGCTAGAATTGTCTTTCCATGTCTTGAGGAATTTTCTTTTGTTTGTAAGGGTCTCAGCACCTACAGATGGCCACTTCTAATGGTGCCAAAAATACTACATGTAAGCCATTTACGGCTTGTATCTTTGAGTATGAGATCAGTGCCTTAGGTCTGTAAACTGTGTTGCTAACTCTATTGCTGGCTTAGGATAAAAACAAGCTACTTTAAAATACTTCAAATTGATTATTAGGTAATTTTATGTGGAATGTATGTGGGTGGATGAGCAAACAGCAACAAGGATGTAACAGCATGTAATTAATTGATATTCATGTTTTGTTCCAGAAATGCTGAATCAAAACCAGAGATATCTTAATGGCAAAGGCATTGCTTGTGTTATGTTTGTCTCTCCACTTCTCCTCTCTATACTGGCCAAACTACTCAAAATGTTGGGAGATGGATAGTGATTTTCAGATAGTCCATGTGAGATCTAAGGAAACCATGCTGGCTGAAAAATGGCAAAGCTTTACATTCCTACTGTTCAGTCATGGAAACAAAACTTGTCCCAAGATGAGTCAATTATCTAGGCATGCTTAGTTTTCTTTGGTAATAGTAGGCTTGTTTTCCCCAACAAGGTCAAATGTTAAAGCCTGTTTGGTTTTGGGGCTGTACTCCTCAGTCTATTTGAAATCCATTACCATGCATGAGGCATTTGTGCTGGAAACAGGCCAGCTGAAGGCTGTTTGTAAAGTCAAATACCCTTAGAATTTCCTCTTTTTGTTAAGTTAATGTGGTCACAGCATCCCTTTGGGCTTCAGAAGTTCCATTTGCAGGTCATTCTGGTCTAAAGTGATTTCATGTTGGTACCTAAATACCTTACAGACAGGGGTAGAGCAGTTGATGTCATCTACCTGGGCTTGTGCAAAGTGTTTGACACTGTCTCACATGACATTCTTGTCTCTAAATTGGAGACACATCAATTTGATAGGTGGACCGCTCAGTGGATAAAGAACTGGCAGGATGGCAGCACACAAAGAGTTGTGCTCAATGGCTCAATGTCCAGCTAGAGACCAGTAACGAGTGGTGTCCCTCAGGGATCGGTGTTGGG
>JANRGW010048583.1:0-18326 GCA_024733675.1 Psilopsiagon aymara
CCCATTTTAATTCCCTTGCAATTTCTGTCCAAAAATAACCCAGCTCCCTCCTCCGGGAATGCTGCGCATCACGGCCCTGGCTCCCGCGCCCCTCCGCATTAGCCTGACAGCTGCTAAACGAAGCCATTATCTGATGGCACCCCACAGCCTTGCTTGAAAGCACATTTGGAGAGCACAGCGTTGTTGTGTTGCTCGTGCAGGGATGGATGGGAGGCTCCGGGTTTCCTCGGCTGGGCAGCAGAGAGGATATTGCCCTGGCTGGGCTGCATCCCCATGTTCCCGATGGCCATTGCCCCTGCCAGGGAAACCTGGGGCTCTGCAGGCATCGGGAAATGGTGTTTCATAGAAGCATGGAATGGTTTGGGTTGGAAAGGACCTTAAAGCTCATCCAGTTCCAATGGGCCATGGGCAGGGACACCTTCCACGAAGGCAGGTTGCTCCAGCCTGGCCTTGGACACTGGATTTAACTGGGATGTCCCCATGGCCCTGCTCCTTGGCAGTGAGCAGCACAGGATGCAACCAGTGTGGAGCCATTTGGAGGTAGGCAAGGCAGCCCTCCATGTTCTCCCTGTGGTTATGGGGAGTCACTCTGCCTCAGCCAGCACAGGTGACAGCTATGGGTCATTGCTGCAGGGCTGGATGGGTCCCCATGGCCCCCACATCATAGGACTCCCCCAAACCTTCTGCACATCCTCTTTGATGGGGCCATGGGTCTCCAGTGGGGTCTCAGTGCTGTGGGCAGGCCCCAGACCCCAACCACCCCATGTGGCAGCGCTGGGGCTGGGCTGGCGCAAGCAGAGGATGCCGATGGGGGGAGCTGGCACTGGCTCCCATGGGGTGTCCCATGCAGGAGGGACATCCCCAGCACTGAACCTCAGCCCCTGTCCCAGCCAGGCTCAGATAACTGCATCCCATGGGAGCAGGGAAACACTATGGGGTTGCACCAGGGCAGGACACAGCTCCCCCTGTACACCAGCGGGACCCTGCCTGCGGTCCAGGGCTCTGCGAACTGGTTCCATACTTTCAAACCACAGAACAGTTTATACCGAGGTTACACTGAATGCTCGAGCTCCCCACGGAAGCACTTCATCGTGTTCAAAAATATTTAATCCCAGCAATTTTCACATTGTTCTTATAAAAACAGACCTGTATGAAGGGAAATGAAATGCTTCGTACATTTTTTGGCACGTTTTTTCTTTTTTTTTTCCTTTTTTTTTTTAACCTTTACAAATTACAAACACACATTCATCATTTTTAAAGGAAAAAAACACCCCTCAGTCTCAGCTGTACACTGCAGAGATGCACGAACCACCCCGGAACTAAACCAGCCTCCCGTGGTTACAATTGCTGTTCTACAAGGGCAAAGGAGAGGCACCGGCAGCCCAGGACACGTTGGTGGCTTCGTTGCCCTCCCCAGGGCCTGGCTATGGAGGTTGGTGGCATGGGGGGCCTGGGGAGGACGTGGCCCTTTGGGGTCCTTGGGGATGGGAGGCAGCCCTGCGGTGTCTGCCTCAGGCAGGGTTGAAGGCAGTGCGGGAGTGCAGGGGATGCTGAGGCTCCAACTGGGGTTTGCCTGTGGTGGGACCCACTTTGAGGGGCTGATTGCTGCCTGTCCTGCTCCCCATGGGCTGGTCTGTGCCAGAGCCAGGCACTGCCTGCCCTTCCTGCCCCAATAACCTCCACCTCCATTCCCTCTCCACTGCCTGTCCCACCACGAGCCCCAGCATGGGGGCTTCAGGTGAGAGCCACAGACCTCTGGGGGGGCTGCACTGCCTTGATGCTTGCCCGGCACCACTGCCTGCATGCTGGGGACCCCCCTGTAGCCCATCCTGCTTACCCTGAGATGCTACTGAGGGGTAAGGAGAGACCGCTGGGTTCTTATGGCAAGGGTCATGGTGAGTGTGGCTAAAGAGGCACAGGCTGCAGAGCTCCCCTTCACTGTGTGAGGCTCCCATGGCTCCGGGCTGCTGGGCTCACTGCTTAATGCCTCTCCATAGAGGTGGCACTCTTGGCCCATTGCCTCTCCAGCATCCAAAGCAAAGCAGGGAAAGCAAAGCGGGATGTACTGTGTGTGCCAGGCCATCCCCTGCGCCGGCCGGCAGCCTTCCTGAGCCGTGCTTCCTGCTTCCACAGCAAGGACAGTCCCTGTGCTGGTGGCACACAACCCACTGCTCTCCTTGGGAAGAGGGGAGCTGTGGGATGGTTAGGGCTGGCAGGACCCTGCAGCAAACCTCTGCTCCCAGCAGTGGACTGCAGGCTTTTGCAATGGAGATGGGTTTAATTCTGACACCAGAACCTGAACAACCCCCCTGTGTGTGTGTGAACAGAGCCAGGGGATGCGCCACCATGCAGGGGGACACGGTGTGAGCCCTCGCAGTGCCCTGACCTCACTGGACCCAGCCCTGCCCTGCTGCTGCCTGCGCCCGGGCTCTGCAGCACACCTACCCCAGCTTAAATAGAATAAATACAGTGGAGAAAACAGTAAAATCTTCCAGAAAGAGGCAAAAGGAAAGACAACAGCAGGTCCAGGGGTCCAACCAAGCTCCACGTGGGCTCTGGATTAGTTACTGAGGAAGGTCTATGAGAGTACATTAAGTTTGCAGCCGGAGACTCTCTTACCACTGTCCTTATATTGAAACTTCGTATTCTCTTGTTTCCTGGAGAGAAGGAAAAGCCAATTGAAGGAGCGGCTGCTTTTCAGGATAATCCCACCATTCCCAGATGGAAAGAGAGGCCCTGAGTGTTATTCTGCTCCTGGGGAAGCGTTGCGTTCCCTACCCAGACCCTGCAGCCCACCCAGCCATGTGAGCAACAGGGATGGAGCTTCCCATCACTCCGAGCATCCTGAACACCTGCACAATGCATGGCTCCCATCAGGATGGTGCCGGGGGGCAGCGGGCGCAGCAGCACTCACCCCTGTCTCATAGATTGGGTTGTCGAACTCCGTTTCTACCGTGATCTGGCTGTAGGGGTGGGAGTACATGAGGGGGAGGCGGAGGCTGGAGTAGTACCGACACCTGCAGGAGAGCTGGAGTCACTGGGCTGCACAGAACGGAGCACAAACAGCCCCGGCCTCCCCCATCCCAGCTGAGTGCCCTGCTCCCCGAGACCATCCCCGGGGCTCACTGCAGGGGTTGGACTCGGTGAGCTATGAAGGTCCCTTCCAACCCAAACCATTCTGTGATGCTGAGGTCCCTACATCTTCCACCACCATCCCCAGCCCAACTGCACTCCTCACCTTGTGAGATAGATGTAGGCTCCTCCCAGCAGCAAGGAGATGATCAGCACTGGGATGAATATGGCTAAAGCCATATTTCCTCCCTCCAGTGACGTCTCTGCAGCAGCTTCTGCTACTAAAAGGACAAGATCTATCAGGTTGGCATTTGCAAACACCCTGTGATCCCCTGTGCTGCTCCTCTCCCTCCTCCCAGCTCCACACAGGCTCTGGATGAGGGCCCTGCTCAGGGCTTATCCACCAGATGCATTTCACTCACCTTCCAGAGCATGTTCAAAGCTGTCTTGATTCACTGGAAGAGAAATGGAGGGTTACTGGTACGTAACTGGGTTTGACTGGGTGCTTGCTGAGCGGGGACCCCAGCCCCAGGGCCTCCCTGCTCCATTTGGTCCCACATCATGTGGGACCTGCGGGTTTTAATCAGAGAGAGCATCCCTGCTGAGATGAGCAAATGTCTATGGGAAGCAGCCAGGCCTGCCCTGCCCTGCCAGCACCATGGCTGGGGGTTTCTCTCCCCCTCCCCAGGGCAGCAGAGCTTGTGCAGCTCAGATTCAGGTCTCAGATGAGTTTAGGTCCCAGCTCGAGAGCCTGCAGGTCTTGGTCTGCAGCCAGATGAAGGTCCTTGGGCTATCCCAGGCTGGGGACAGAGATGTTGGTGTCCCCGTGTCCCACATCCACCCCCTGCCGTTACCTTTGCAGATGGGCAGGGGTCCGCTCCAGTGGGACGGTTGCCCCAGGATGCATTTGATGGTCACCTCCCCCATGAGTTCAAAGCCCTCATAGCACATGAAGGTCAGGGACTCTCCTGGCAAGTAGAGGCGCTTATAAAGTATTTGGTAGCCGTTTTCTGGCAGTCCTGGGTTGTCGCAGGCCAGCGACTCCTCAGCTGAAAGGGAATAAATAGATCCCGTGATGAGCCCCAGGGCTTGAGATGCTGGGGGAGGGATGGAGCATGGGGGACAAAGGGAAGCACCCAAGGTCTCAGCCACCCCACTTTAGGTAGCTCAAAGCTCTTCACCACCCCATGCGGCCAGGGAAGGTCTTGGCTGCAGGAAAAGGCTTCCTGGCCCCCCAGACAGAGGAGCTGAGCTGCAGAAAGCAGAAGGAACTGCCCCAACTCACAGACACAGTGCGGGAGCCGCGAGGTCCAGATGGGCGTCCCAGTCTCGCGGCTGTAGCAGGTCAGCAGGGAGCTGCCCTCCAGCACGAATCCGGGGTTGCACGTGTACTGGATGGTGGTCCCCACCAGCAGCACCGGGTCGGAGATGAGCCGGGTCGAGTGCTCCACCTCCCCCGGGTCCGTGCAGTACATGACTGGGGAGGAGAAGATGCCTGAGCCGCAGCGCCGGGGCCAGCAGCGTGGCAGGGGATGCGACAGGGACGCAGCGCACGCTGCTGGGGCACTCACTCTTCTCGCAGAAGGGGGGGTCGCTGCTCCAGCTGAGGTCCCACTGGCAGGTGAGGGTGTCGCTGCCCACGATGTCGTAGCCCGGGTCGCACTGGTAGGTGATCTTGGCCCCTCTCACCAGCTCCGTGTGTGATGTGGTTTTCCAGCCATTCTGGATCTCGGGCAGGTCGGAGCAGGAGTCATTGCGGGACACCTCTGCAGCCAAGAGAGATGCTGCTGTCGCCACCGAGCACAGCCTCCTTGGAGCCACTGAGCGTGGACACACAGCTCTGCCAAGTGCCCGTCCCTCCCCGTGCATCGCAAATGGCCCATGCAGCAGCCCCTGGGCAGAGGGAAGAGGCAGCAGCAGGAAGAACCAGAGACTCATAGAATGGTTTGGACTGGAAGGGACCTTGAAGCTCCTCCAGCTCCAACCCCTGCCACGGGCAGGGACCCCCTCCACTGGAGCAGGGTGCTCCATCCCCTGTGTCCAACCTGGCCTTGAGCACTGCCACAGCCACAGCTTCTTTGGGACCCTGTGCCAGCGCCTCAGCACCCTCACAGGGAAGAGCTTCTTCCCTACATTTAACCTAAATCTCTGCTGTTTCAGTTTAAGGCCATTCCCACTTGGCCTATCACTGCAGTCCCTCTCTGGGGTGAAGGGGGCTTCCCAGCCCTGACCCTAAATGCAGGCAGAGGGCTGTGCTGGTAGAAACAAGGCAGTATCAGTGCTGGCATCAGGGCAAGCACAGCAGTGTGGGCACACCGGGTTCAGCTCTGGCTGCAGGCACAGGAGCACTACAGGCTCTGCGATCATGACACAGCAGGTTTGCTCCAGTGCAGGATTCCTTCCCTGCTCCCCCCAGCCCCATGCCCATGGCTGAGCCTGGCTGCATGTGCTGCAGTGCAGTGAGGAGGGACCTGCAGGCTCGCAGGTGATCTGCATTGCAGCTTGTTCTGCCTGTCCTAACCAGAGCTGGCAGCAGCATGAAGAAAACAGGCTTGGAAGAAGCCTGTCAGGGGAAGCCAGGCTGGGGAGAGGCAGCAGCGAGACCACAGACAACCCTGGGGAAGAAGTGCCCTTCCCAGTCCTTGTCCCTTCCTTGGGCATCAGCCTCCCTACTGTGGCAGACGTGGCTGCACTGAAGGATGATCCGAACAAACATCTCCAAGGGCAATCTGAGCCTCTCTGGAGCAAGGAACTGTGAACAGCACCTCAGGAGTCCATGGGCTTCCGTGACCTCTCCTGGGAGGACACCTCACTGCAGTGCCTCATGTCTGGCAGAGCGTGTGTGTGTCCTGTATACCTACTTCCACCAATTCCTCTCCCTGCTCTGCTCTGCAGTTGCACTGGGCCAGACCAGGGCTAGTGGGGACCAAAACTGCCTCTGCCTTCTTGCAAGCCTGGAAGAGGGGACACCCCAGCAGTGACTGACCCTGAGACCTGCAGCGGGGCTGGGGTGTCTGCAGAGCTCGGTGGGATGTGCTGGAGTCACAGCTCTCCCTGCTTCGCAACCCAGTGCCCGGACAGCCTGGTCCATGTCCTCATCCCCACCTACACAGCAGCAGCGGGGACACCCCCAGCGCCCCACTCTCCGTACCGATGTAGTTCATGATGAATCCTTGCCCCTTCCCGAAGACGAGTCCTGCCGGGTCCGAGTGGAACTGGATGGTGAGGTCGGGGCTGGAGGAGTAGAGCTTCTGCGGGCCGCTGCTGCCCACGTACTGGCCCAGGATGCGGGAGGTGAGCTCGTCCCCGTCGTAAACCGTGAGGATGTCGCTGTTGGTGAGGTTCAGGCTGGAGGGAGAAGCGGGTGAGAGCTCGCGGGGACTGCCGCGAGGGGGCAGTGTCGGACCGCGGACGGGCGGCTGGGACGGGCCGGGAATGAGTGCGGGGCGGCTCCGTACCCAGGGCCGGCATCGGCTCAACCTCCATCCGCCCCTTCTGCAGCAGGGATGCGGCTGCCCCCGGAGCTGGGGGGGAACGGGGCTCTCCTTGCTTCCACAAAGGGCGGGGGATGATGCACATCCCAAGGGAATCACTGAGCCCAGCAGCCCTGCTTCCAGGCTGTTCCTCCCTGCAGCCCCGCCACGGGCTTCCGGCTGGGTGCTGGTAGTGAGGGTGTTATCAGCTCAACCCCAGGGATGGGCACAGGTTCCACCTTTCCCTGCTTGTGTCCTGCGCACCAGCAAGGGGAGCACCTCCAGCACCCAGCGCTGGGCTGGGCAGCACAAGAGGGGCTGGGGCAGGGACCCTGCATCCTCCCCTTCCCTTAGGTAGCATCAGAATGCTCCCAGCCTCGCAGCAATCTCCATGAGGTCAGAGGCACTCTCTGGGCAGCCTGGGCAGTGTGCGTGCAATGCCCGAGGCCCAGGACGTGCTCGGTCTGTGCAGGACCCCTGCCCTGCACATTAGCCGTGTGATTCAGCCTTGTCTGGAGGCACCTGAGCTGATCCCCAACCCTTTTACTAAGAACATGCCTGGAAGGCGCCCAGCTAATCCCCTTGGCAAGCTGGCATTTGTAGGCAATCTCTGCTTTCTGTCAAACACGATTTCCTTGGTGACATTTATGTCTGATGCCTTTAGAGCGCTTGGCCTCCAGTTCTGCTCAGCCCAAGCACTGACAGAGCTGGGAGAGGAGCACAGGAAGATCCCACTTGGGATTTTACAGGGAGATTTTAAACCATTACTACTCTAAGCCCCTACTTGAAACATGCCCTCCCCTTGAAAACCCAGAATAGCATCGGAGGAGATTCCCTTTGCATCAGCAGCATTATCATGCCAAGGGCTCCCAGCTTGAGCATCAGATCCTGTACCCCTCTGACCTCAGAATGTGCCTGCCTGTGGCAGTACTCAGAAACCATCTCAGGAGCAATTAACTACTGCAGTGGATAGTGTAACATCACTTTGAACTCAGGGAGCAGCACTGGGCACTGCCCTGGACCTCCCCGGGGTGCATCATAGGGGATTAGGAAAGCTGCAAGGGGGAGAACAAGGAAATGGTGCAGATCCCTGGGGCAAGGGCAGTGTGGATACTGCACTGGTGGAGCAGAGAGGTCCTGGGCTACTCACAGCTGGATGTCCAGGAACAGCCTCTTCTCCTCACCAACATGGACCCTCCAGATGCAGTCCTCCCCCTCCGCATAGGGCTCTGGCCAGTTTGGGGACAGGATCACACCGGCCACAGCAGTCAGCTCCCCCCCGCAAGTGGCTGCATGAGCGAGAGGCAGGCAGGGCTCAGCAGGGTCCAGGGGATGCTCGTACCAGCAGCCAGCATCACCCTGCGGTGCTGGCACTGACCTCGGCACAGCGGCTCCGTGTCATTCCAGTACGGGTCCCGCATGTTGACGCACTCAATGACGGCAGGACCCTGCTCCAGGGAGTGCCCGGGGTCACACGTGAACTCCACCGTGGTGCCCAAGTTGTAGGTGGGGTCCGAGGTGGTGAAGTTCCCGTTCTGGATGTAGGGCTCATAGCAGTGGCCCCGCTCGAATGCTGGAAGAGAAGAACCCCCATGAGCCATAGGGATATGGAGATGGATGGGGGGGTGCTGCCTTCCCCTGCCCCTCACAGCCTCAGCTCTGGGGTTTGCTCAATGAGCCCTGGGCTCATCCCCAGCTACAAACTCTTCATCCCACCATGCACGGTTGGCCTTTTCCACAGAGAATTTTACAGGCAATTAGGATTAACAACAGTTTATCTGTCCTGAGCCACACGGGTTAAACCAAAACCCACTCCACTGTGTACCAGCACCAGCAACGTGCTGCTGTGTCACCACTTGCTGTGTTTGCTGAGCTGGGACTACTGCTGGTACCAAATGAGAGCTCATCACCTTCAAAGCGTATGTTGAAAGCTGTGGCGGCTGCGGGCTCCTCGGCCAGGAAGTCGATCCTGATGGAGGAGCCATCGCTGATCACCCCCTCGAAGGGCACGCTGTCAGCACGCAGCGAGTCGTAGAGGACTGCGGACTGGTTTGTGTCCCCGCTGTACACCACCATCCTGCACCAGAGGACACGGCACGTTACATGGCAGAAGTGGCCCCTCGCTGCCCTCCTTGCCAGCTCCGCTGCTCCCGGAGCACGGCAGTGTAAAGGATCATGCAAACAAACGATCACCAACCAGATAAGTCCCTTTTACTGTGTCATAAACAGGGGCTTTATTCTTTCATTTTACTACAAGCCATAAACCTGCTTCATTGCCTGTTACCAGACTGAATGCTAATGCTCTTTAAACACAAGGATCAGCACCGTAAGTGTGTTCTTTGTGTTACAGGTGCTGTAGCGCGGGACTCACAGCTTCTTGCACTGTGGTGCTGAGCAGTGGGTGTTCGGGGAGAGGAAAGGGGCAGTGTGACCCGGCACACAGCACACTGCATCACCCCACAGCCAGCAGAATCAGACCTGCAACATCTCCTGGCACAAGGCACTGGGCCTGGATACAGCGGCTGGGGCTCTGTGGCTGCTTCTTGCAGCTCTTTCTGCCCAAGACTTGTTGTGCCTCCTGAGTGCATGAACACATCGATCATGAACCTCCCTTTCTGCACTGAGATCCTTCTCTGCCACCTCCCTACCATCCTCTCCTGACAGCCTCCTCCATGCTGCACCCTGAGCTTGGGCCAGCGCTGCCCTGCAGCATCCCATGTCTCATCCTGCAGACCAGGCACCAGAAGGGCAGGAAGTGTGACCTGGCAGGGGATGAGACCAGTTTGGAGCTTCCAGGTTTTGGTGTATTCAGGTCCCAGCAGAGCTCCCTACACCTCACTGTGAGCACAGCAAAGCTCCCGCATTCCTATGGGAAACAGGCTCACCGCAAACCTGGCACCGGGCATACAAGCAGCTCCGGAGCCTTACCTGTCCCTCTCTGTCAGCAGGAGCTTCTCAAAGTGGAGGTGCAGCTTCTGGCCCGGGGGTGCCCCGATGGCCCACACGCAGTACATGCTGCTCGATTGGTTCCCGTTGTAGCTGGGCGAGAGGACGCGGCCGATGGTGGCATTTTGGACCGTCCCACCACAGGGCGCTGCCAACACAGAGCACGGCTCTCCAGGACTGCATTCAACTCATGGCATGAAGGAAACAGCCCTCGTTTCCCCTTGGGGATCCCAGTTTTCCCCAGCACCGAGGCTGATGAGGCACATACCTGAGCAGATCGGCTCCGGGCTACTCCAGTGCGGCCTCGATGCGTTGATGCATGTCAGCACCCTGGGACCCTGCAGCTCATAGCCCAGGTGGCAGTGGAAATGAGCAACTCCCCCCGAGTGCAAATCCATCACAGTGACGTCTCCGAAGTCGGGCCTCCGTGGGAAGTTGCAGCTCAGCATAAACACTGCAATGAGCACACACATTTCGGAGCTTGGGGCTGTCACAGTCAGAGGGGGGGACCAGTGACAGCCCTCGCTGCGGGTGCCGGCTGTGGAACACCGGCAAACGGCCACGCTGCTGCTTCTCAACCTGTTACTGCTTTCGCCCAGACCCACTTTCTATTTTAGAGAGAATTTGCTTGAACTCATCTATTTTTTTACAGCTCTTTAAAGAAAAAATAGACTCCCAGGCTGAGTTGTGCAGGAGGAGCTGCTGCACGGGGACAGGGACAGGGCAGGGAGGGTACGAGGAGCTCAGCCAGCCCCGCGCTCCAGGACTTCAGTGCATGATGCACCTTCTGCTCTGGGCACAACATGGGCTGTTCCACCCACTCCAGTGAGGCTCTGAGCATGGGCATGCAGTGGTACAGGAGCTGTATCACTGCAGGATGAGCCCCAAGGCAACGACACCCTATCCCACCCCTCCTCACGCACCCCTGGCACTGAGGCACCTACCCTGGTAGTGGAGCTGGAAGGTCCCCACCACCTCATCCTGGAAGGTGCGGAAGTAGACAGAGATGGTGTTGGTGGGGCTGCGGATCACCTGGCCCTCCACCAGCAGCGTCTGGTTAGCCAGGACCACGAGAGCATCGCCGTCCACACCGCGGATGGAGAGCACCTCCCCGTCTGACAGGTTCACGCTCTTCACCTGGGTGGGAGCAGAGATGCGTGAGCTGCGGGCTGAAGGTGGGGGTCCCATCCCAGCCATGAGCACGCACAGCACGGGGGTCATCAGAGACAGGAGCTGCTTCTTCAGTGGTGATGGAGCTGTCTGTGCGCAGCATGAGCCCAAAGGACCCCAATAACTGCTGACCTCTTCCCTTGGGACTGGGGGCACAGGGAGCTGGAACTGCCCACTTGAGATATGTTTTGAAGCTGGATGCTTCACACAATCTGTGCAGTACAAGGTGACCACCTCTGCTTCCCTATTGAAACAGGGTTTGAGCAAGCAAGGAGGGTTGGACAGGAGGAACACGAAGAGGTAGCATGAATCAGGGTATGTGGCAGCCCAGTTCCACCTGCATCTACCCCGGAAGCAGCCCTGCACCTCAAGGCGCCATTGCATTGGAGCATGGAGCAGGTTCACAGGTCCCAGCGGGGCAGGTCTGCAACCAAACCAGGGTCCATTTGCATGTAGGGCTTGGTGCTCACCAGGGATCCTCCCCAGGATCCCTCCTCCACACGGGGGAGTTACAGCAAATGTGCCTAATGAGCGGTCCCAAAGGCTTTAATTATTATTTGGAAATAGCTGAAAAGTAACCTCACATTTGCATTTCATGTCCATTTAGCTTAATAAATGGGCTCCTATTTCAGCAGAAAGATGCTCATCAGATCGTTTGTTTCCTTAAGTGTGCGAGGACCGGGGCTCTATATTTAGCTCACACCACAGCCTTAGCCTGTGATTGCACACACTCCCGATCATGTTGTGACTAGAAGAATCTGCTGCTGTTGTCACAACTGTGCCTGTCTCCAGTGCACAAGGTGGGGATGTGCCAGGCTCCAAGGGCCACCAGCAGCACTTGGCATCCTCTGATCTTCTGCTGGAATAAGAGAGATTTCCACTGGAGAAACAACCCCAACCCTATCGAGTAACTGCTGGCCTGCCCCAGAGGTCTACAGGCCCTGGAAAAGCTGAGGCTGACTCAGAGCCTGACTGGGCTCACCCCAGAGCATCCTTTTAACCCACGAGAAACAGGTTTTGGCTCATTTTGCAGCAGGATGCTGGGGCACCGCAGAGCCTCTGGTCCTCACTGCAGGGCAGAGCAAACCTCAGTCCTCAAAGGTGCTGTGCAGGGCATTGCCAACACAAGCCAAGTGCATGCCCCAGACCCCAACCTGCCCCCTGGGTCCTTTCTTCTTCTCCTCCAGGTTTTGTCCTGAAAACGTGCCACTCCAGCACAGTGTGCACACACTGAGCCTGGTGCAATGGCTCAGGTCTAATTATTAATAACTGGAACGAATTAAGTGTTATCAGCGATGAATTATTTGGAGCATGGTATCCAGGGATGCTAAAGCAAACGGCTCCCTCCAGCTCCCAATGGGGCAGAACTTTGCTTCCTGAGCTGCATTTGAATCACTACAAAGACATTTCCAGGGTGTTTCTGAAACACATTTTGCCCTGCAATCACTCAAAGACAAACTTGCTCCCCATTAGCTTCCTCTGATGCATCACACACACTGGGATGCATCGCTCTGGGAAATTGGAAAGAGAAACATTCAGGAGAGCTCTCAAGCAGCTCCGCGCCACCGAGCTGCTCTTTCCCCCCACACCCTGCTGCTGGGAAGGGGGCTCAAGGAGCAGCTCCAGTCTGCAGAGCTCTGCAGAAGAGATGGAGCTGGTGAATGCTGCAGCATCTCCCAGCCCCTTGCAGGGTGCCGTGCGCTGAGGACATGGCTCAGCTGCACCATCAGCCTCCTCCTGCAAGCCCATGCTCAGAGGAGCCTGGAGCAGGGGTGTCGCTGCACAGCTCCAGTGCCAGGCAGGCAGGATCCTCCGGGGACCGAGAGCGAGCGCCGGGTACAGGCGATGCAGTGGCCTCCTGCCAGGGACCGGCAGCGCTGCGAGAGGGACCATATGTGCGAGACCCTGCCAGGGGCTGGGCAGGACGAGTTCCTGCTTTAGTCAAAGCCTGCACCAGTGTCAGCTCCTAAAGAGCCTGTTGGGAAGACAGGAGGGATCCTGCGCTCCGGCTGCCAGCCCTGCTCACCCACGACAGATCTCCTGAGGGAAACTCTATCTCCTGCCAAGAAGATTCAAGGGGTTTAACCATAAATACAGTTTAACAGCACTGGCAGGGCTGTGCAAGGCACCCGCCTGGTGCGGGGACACAGCTCTGGCCGCGATGCTGCCGGCAGAGAGCCCAGCAAGGACCCTAAGCACTGCACAGCACCACACAGGTCCTTTTGCTGTGTTATGCCCCTCCTCCCCAGCCCTGGGTGGGGGGCTGGATGCTGCAAGGAGCTGGGATGCTGCTGGGGGCTGGGATGCTGCTGGGGGCTGGCTGTCAGCCCCTGTCCCCCCGACCAGTGGCAGCTTGGGCAGGGACACCTCCAGGTTCAGCTCCCTTGTTTGCTGGTCTTTCATGATCTTCTTGTAGGCTTTGGGGAGCAGCTGGGTACAGGTCCTTATAGCACAGCCTGTTTGTGACAGTGGGAAAAGTCCCAGAGCTTCTGCACCAGCCACACCCCTCAGGGGTGTTGTCCAGGGTGGACTTGCATGCAAACATGGACCGAGTTCCTGCACCATGCTGCCTGCCTCCTCCATCAGCCCATATCTTGTGTGAACATTCTCTGAGAGCGGGGATAAATCTGTTGCTGAGCTTGCCATGAATGCTATTCCTAGCTTCACTGGGACATAAATCATGTCACTACTGCTGCCTAAATGGTTAAAAGCTTTCTGCAGAGCTCGCTGCCTGCAGCAAGGGTCAGGCACTGCTGAAGCTGTCGCACAGGAGGACATCAGCCCACATTCATGGACTCGGCAGCCTCCTGCCCTCTGCTGAATAGGGCAGGATGCAGGCATCCAGGATGCTCAGCATCCTTCTCCAGCTCCCACAGCACCCATCTAGGACAGGCTGCTCCGTGGGTGATGAGCAGCTCCTGGTGAGGCCATGCTCAGCCAGCACAGCCCCACTGCTGTGATTTAATTTGTCTGGAATGCTTAGAAGCATCAGGGAAGTGAGATGCAAAGCTTGGGGGGAGGAGAGGCTAATTTTATGCTCCATTAAAATCTCAGCTTACAACAGAGTGAGGTCAGGAGTGGTGTCACCTGATGGATTATGGACAGAGGCGAATTTACAGCAGAGCAGCCTGTCCTCAGCACCCTGCGGGGCTGGGGCACAAGTTACTGCTGTGGGAAGGAGCCCAGCACTGCCCAGTCCCAGGTCAGCCTCTCACCAGGGCTTGATTCCACACAGCAGCTGTGCCCAGAGGTCAGCCCCTGGCATGTGCCCACCAAGGGATGGCAGGGGCAAGCTCACTGGAGCTACTACTCCTTTTAATGCACATTCTTAATTATACAGAATAAAAGTTAATGGATTTTAATTGGATGCAAATGGTGACATGGGGAAAGCTCAAGATAGGGAAAGGATTGTGCACCAGAGCATGGAGACTGGGGCCTGGTTTGACGTGGAGACGGTGTGAAAGGCACCAAGACCCCTGTCCTGCTCCAGTCCCCACCGGGCTGTGTGATGCAGCATTGTGGAGACCACTGGGCCTGGACCAGAGCCCCGGTTCTGTTGGGTCTGCACAGCACAGGTGCCAGCACAGCCGCAGCCCTGGCCTGCAGCATTCCCACTGCTCCATGCTCCCATCTGTGTGGCTCACAACACTGACAGACACCTTCCCACAGATACAGCCCTGGCTCTCTGCTGCGGCTGCACTCTTGCTGCTGTGGAGTTGGCTGCAGGATGCTTTGGCCATGTGGTCTTTATCCTGCAGCTGGCAGGGAGGTGGCCCTGCTTTGCTGTGGGTTGGTGGCACAGTGAACACAGCACTGCTGCTTCATACCTTCCCATGAAGGCTCTTTGCAAATTGCTTGCCATGCTCCTTGTTCAGTTTATCACATGGCATGTTAATGCTTTGATCCTAGCTGATGTTCAGGATGTACCAGTTACCGCTTATTATACTAAGAAAAACCTATTTTCCTTCCTGGGAAGGGGTGAGTTTAGCCCATGCCCATGGCCATGGTGCTGTGCATTGCTTGCTGCTGTGGAGCAGGGGCTCAGGCCATGGTGATCCCTGCACTGACACACTTCTCACCTGCAGCTCGACGCCGTAGCCAGTGTAGACAGTGACGTTGTAGGTGCACTCCAGATAGCTGTGCTGGGGCAGTGGTGGGTAGTCTGTGGAGTCGATGTAGCCCTCAGGGTCATGGAAGCTCATACTGCAGAGGACTGGGGGGAATGTGAATCAGTGATTGCTCTGAGGAATGGGTCACCCAGCAGCTTCCTCCTGCACTTAAAACCCAGCACCCAGTTCCCTGCTCCAGCATTGATACCACCAAAGTGCAGTCCCACAAACCCGCTGATGCCACAAGCAGGGATGCTCCCCATTCACTTCCAGAACCCCTGCCCAGATCCCCATCCCCATGCAGGCAGCACAACTTACCCGGGGTGGGCTCCGTGGTGATGACGGTGGTGGTGATGATGGTGGATGTGGTGGTTTCCTGACTCTCTTCCACCATGTGCACCTCTGTCTCTGCGCTGTTGGTCTGGTTACTGGCATTCCCAGTGGGAGCCATGGTGGGAGCACTGCCAGCATCACCGGTGCTGTCAGTGAGGTGCCACGGTGCTGTCGGTGGCAGGGTGGATGGGGAGATCTGCAGCACTGGGTGGCTGGTGGTGGCCCGGCCCCCCCAGGGCAGCTCAGTGGGGCTCTGCTCCATGTCCCTCACCCCGGCTGCTGCCCGCGGCTCCTGGGAGGCAGTGGGGAGCCCAGGGCGCATGGGGCTGGCGGGGGAGGCAGCCCTGGGGGACCCCGGCGGGGCAGCCTTGGGCCTCGGGTGCTTCCTCGCTGCATTTGTGTGCTTCGGAGTTGGCGGCTTTTTCTTAGCAGGGAGCGTCTGTTTCACACCAGCATCCAGGGCCGTGGTGGGTGCTGGCAGCATATGGCTCTGCCCCAGCAGCGCCGGCTCCTCCACTGCCGGCTCAGTGCCGTCCTCCACGGCCGGCAGCAGGTTGAGGGCAGTGGCATGTCCCAGCTCCCCGGCTCCAGCTGAACCCGTGGCATGCCCCAGCTCCTCGGCTCCATGGGCTGTCTTCTCCACCAGCTCATCTGCAGCGGGAGGGTCTGGGCTAGCAGGGACCAGCGCTGCTCCCGAGCCGCTGTCTGCAAAAATACATGGGGAACAGTGGGATTTGGGCAATTCCAGGTATGGAATTCTAACTCGGAATCAGCTCCTCAGGAGCTGCGGCTGATTGAACCCTGTAGCTCTCCCAAACGGGCTCATTATGGGGAAGCAATAATGAACCTGCACCAATTCCCTGGAAGCTGGGTTTCTGCTGGAACTCAGTGGCCTCATCTCGCTGCTTCAGAGCTGCTCTGTGATCTCTTTATCCAGAGGTCACTTGTTCTGGGAGGCTCACTCACTCCTGCTGAGTTTGTTGCTGTGGCTCGATCTCTATGAAAAGCCTTTATTTCTGCAGGTACCATCAGCAGATGGGGCCATTTCAAAGCACCAGCTCAGGCCATGGCTCTGGCCTGTTGCCTGGTGGGGAGCAGTCACCGATTAACCAGCTTCCTCCTGCCTCCCGCAGCAAAGCACCTCCCGCTTCGGCAAAGCCTCTCCTTAGGCTGCCGCTAACCTTTTGTGCCAGGCAAAGCAAGGCGTGGGGAAGAAAGAGCAATCAAAGGCGCCGCCGCCGCCTCGCTGGGAGCTCAATTGCATGAAATACAGATTTATTCCCCACCAGTGGGTCTGGTTGGGCTGCGGTCGCGGTGTAAAATAAACTGTGAGCAGGGCTGCGGCTGCGGGGAGCTCCAAGAGGCCCCGAGTCAACGTTTTCCATGGAAACAGCAGTTGCCAGGGAAGGAGCTTAATGCGCGGCAATTAAAGACCGTAATTCCAGCCCCCTCAGCTTCACGGCGAGGGTTTGGAGCCCCCAGGTTGCAGGTCTATGCCCTTGGTGAGGGTGGGAGCCTGCATGGGCATGGGGGGTGTCACAGAATCATAGACTAATACAATCCCACAGCGGTTTGTGTTGAAGGGACCTTAAAGCTCATCCAGCTCCGACCCCTGCCATGGGCAGGGACACCTTCCACTAGAGCAGCTTGCTCCAAGCCCCATCCAGCCTGGCCTTGAGTTACAGACACTGTAAACAAGTGCACAACACTTGAGTGAAATTTAACTTGATTTGCATTTCAGATTCGGGAGCAGAATGGAAGGGGAGAACAGAGCTTCTGGATGGAAAACCTGAAACATGGGGACCCTGCTGTGAGTACAGCTCCCGCTGCCCCACCACCGTTCACACCACCCTGTGGTTTTCATGCCTTTCAATTTCTGCTGCCTTAGCTCTGCCTAAGTGCTGATCCTGCAATCCTGGGGTGCTGCTCTTGCAGAGCTGCTCTCTCACTGGACCTGGTTTGCATCCACAACGCTCAGCTCTGCATCATCTGGATGTGCTGCGTCAGGCGCATCACAGGACCCAGGCTCAAGTACCGTAAGGTGATGGTGCTCACCCAGGGACCCCAGCACTGTCACCTCCACATGTGCCAGGGAGAAGAAGGACCCGTAGTGGCCCTTGAATGTCCCAGGGGTCCCTGTCCTTTGTAGGCAAGCAGTTATTCTTGCTGCAGTTGTCCCGGGGAGCCATTGCACACGCTGCTATTGGGACACCAGGGCTATTCTGCTCCAAGACACCATGTCCTGCTGCCAGACACAGAACCACAGGAGAGCCCATTCCAGATACCGAGCGCTTTCGGGCCTCTCCCAGCATGTTCCCCATGACTTAAAGCATTAATTCTTTAATTTGCCTTGGCTCTGTAAATTCATTAACCGATTCCCTCAGCATATTAGGAGGTGTTTCACACACATCATCTGCAGCCACTGACTTGTGCTGGCTCTGAATAATCTCCCTTGGCTCCCTGAGGAAGTTGGTGCCTCTGTGTCCCCACAGAGGCTGCTGGTGGGGCAGCCCAGCAGCTCCTGCACCTTCCACTCATGTCTGAGTGTGGTTTCCTCCCTCTTCATGCTGCTCCTGGGCTAAGCCTGGCCTTCATGGGCATCCTACTGTGAGATGATGGGGGTAATCAGTCCCCAGGGCAGTGTTGGCATCAGCTCTCCATCCCTGAGAGCAGGGCTCTTTTGTGCTTTAGGCTTCCTTTCCCAGCCTGAGCCTGGAATGGGCTCTGCCACTGAGGCTGGTCTGCTCCAAACCACTGGTTTTGGTGCTCTGAAGCAAAATGGTTTCTCCATATGGGAGAAGATGGGCCTGTCAGACAAGGAGGAGGTAGCAGAGTCCTGGGAGGTGAGGAGAGGGTGGGACACAGTGGGACACAGGCTCACAGTGGGACAGGCAGGCACTGGCGTCCCGACGGGCTGTGTGTTACCAGGAAGAGGGAACAGCATTCCCAGGTTATTTCTCATGTGGACTCTAATTCTTAATGGATGTCACTGTTAAACCATATTTTATGCTTTCAGAAAGTTGACTAATTTCTTATTAGATCCTTTGCCAGGATGCATTTAAATGATTCTGTCCTTAACAAAGCATGAAATAAAACACTCTGTATAGCGACTCTCTAATGAGATGCTTAACATATTTTAGTTTGTAAAGGGCAAATGTGTATTTCAGGGAAGTGAAGGCAGCCAGGCTGGAGCGGGGAGATGGAGGCACGGGGGCCCTGGCAT
>JANRGW010048583.1:18370-37420 GCA_024733675.1 Psilopsiagon aymara
GGAGTGATCAATGATCCACACTCCAGATTGCATCGCCACCCCCGAGCCAGGGCTGTGCTCCAGCATGTCCCCACGGCAGGCACTGCCAGCCCTGCTGCTGCATCCGGGTGCTGCCATCCCTGGCGCCACGCTGGGTGCCTCCAAGCTGCCTCATGGGTCCCTCCAGGGGCATGCAGAGCCCATGATGGAGCTGTCACTGACTGCAGAGATGGATTCCCCTGCCCATGGCATCCCCAGGATGAACAGGGCCTTAGGAAAGCAAGGAGCAGGAGAAGCAGAACCAAGCATCCTCATCCTTAAAGAAGGTTCCATAATGGTATTAAAATAAGGGTGGGCTTTGGTAAGATACTTTCCATACCGATATGAATGCAAACAGCACCTCCAAGGACTATGGATCATGCCTGACCTTGCTCTAATCTGCTAAACCAGCTCTGGAGGAAGTGAATGCTACCAAGATGTACAAGGAGGTTATCTCGTATCACGATCAGGAGCACTCTGCGGGCCGTTTGGGGCTGGAAAGGCTTCTCTAAACCCATGAAAGCCTCCACAGCTCCTGAGCACAGCACTGGGCCCTGAGCTCTGCACCCCAGCATTAGCGCAAGTGACTGCTCCGGCAGGATGGGACAGAAACGTCCAGGATAGTGTGCAGCACAAGTGACCTTAATATGAAATGACAGCTCCTCTTCAGGTCTATTCTGGGATCTGCCTGGATACCGGTGTGTAAACAGCGCGGAAGGAAGCTCAGCTCGCCGAGGACATCTCCAACCAGCTCTCACTCCCCCACGCTTTATACTTAGCGCCATCGGAAGCGCTTGCGCCTCTGCAGGGCGCGGGTGGGAGCGAGCGCTGTTCCCAGGCTCCCAGCGGGAGCACAGCCCCGATCCGCAGGGACGGGGTGACGGCAGGGGCTGGAGGGACAGCGGGACAGGTCAGCACTGACCAGGGCACCGGCCACCTTGCAGCACCGACAGCTGCTCATGGGGGGCCCCTGGCACCAAAAGCATCCTTAAATATCCGGATATGAATACAAATGACACTTTGGAAATCGTGATCGGAATGAAAAGCTAACCAGCTCACCAGTCCATGCAATCCTCCTGCCCTCACAAAGAACAACTTATTCATCTGCCAATACCTTTTCAGGTGCAAACAGCCTTTTTTCCGCCATCTAGGACAGTTTTCTTTTGCTCTTTGGCACAATTTTGTTTCCCTGCTATTCAGAATTAAATCTGAGTAAATTCTGATCACCAAATCTATTTATTTCCCATGATCTGTGAGCACACAGAGACAGATTTCAGGCTGTGACCTGGAATTTGCCATGAACAGCCCCAGAGCACACCAAGTCCCCCATCCGTCCCCTGGACCATGCTGTGCAGCCACATCGCTTCCATGAGAGGATCAGCCCTGGGCCCTGTGGTGCAGGGATCCACCTGCCAATGAATTCCCAATGCCCAAATCTCCATCCTATGAGAAACGGTCCCTGGGACACCCCCTTCCCCTCTGGGGAGACAGGACTTCATCCCAGCAACTTGTGCTGCTCCAGAGGTGCCAAGGCTGGAGAGAGACGGGCAAATCTGATTGCTGCCAGTATCACAGCCAGAGGGGCTTAGAGGAATTAGGGAACTGCAAATGCTTGATAAAAGGATGATGAAATAATCATAACGTGCTCATTTTGCTGCTGTGCTCCTGAAAGAGCTAAACTGTGAGTAGCTGTATCGCCGGGTTCCCATTACAAACAGTGATGCTATCGCTGCTGTGCACGCTCCCGGCTGCCCGAGGACGGCAGCTCGGTTGCTTGAGCTCAGTAGTTACTGTCCGGAAGATTTCAGTGATCTGATTATAGCAGAATCCCTGAGAAGCTTATAGAGATGCTATTAATGGGGGTGTTCAGCCCCTGTGCTCTGCTGTGTGACGGGCTTAGGTGGATTGAAGCTGTGCTGGGACTGGTTAATCCTGCCCAGGGCTGCTTCTGCCACAGACATCTCGCCTGAACCCTCACTGTGAGCTGGGACTGATCTCGACCCCCCTAGCACCACAGCCTCTGCACCCCAAAACCCTTGCTATAAGGAACAAGTCCCCTTTAATGGGCTATGGGAGCAGCTGGCCCCACTCTGCAATAAAGCCAGGCCCAGGTAGATAAGCTTGGCTTGTGCATAGAGTTTCCCATGGACAAGGTTGTAGGTAGTCTGCTCTGCAGGAGCTTGGTGAGTTTTTCAAAGTCAGGGGATGCTGCTGAGGATCTGTGCTATGTGCTAGGCCCTGTGCCTGCCTGGGCACTGCCATGGGGATGTACTGGCAGCAGGGATGTGCTGCAGTGCCTGGACCCAGCGATGGCCCTGAGGACCACAAGCCCTTTTCCAGCTGTGAGGTCAGGAGAGGATGTATGGGGTGGGTGTCTGGGAATGGCCCATGGTGGGTGCCTCGGTATGGAAGCCCCTGCTCAGGGGTGCTTTCTGCAGGCAGAGACACCCCTGCAACCCAGCTGGGGGCAGGCAGCAGGGTTTCCTTTGGAAGGATGCTGCCTTGATTCATTTGCAGGGTATAGCTCCATTTTTTACTGCATTCCCTGCATTAGTGAGGCCCTGGGAAGGGTGAGATGGATGGCACAGCAGGGAGTGAGGAGAGGGGCCTGGGCAGAACAATGACCCCCAACAGATGGTCCATCTCTGCCTTGAGTCATCCCTATTGGCAGGTGAAATGGGGCAATCAATGGCCATAATAAGCACAACTGTCTCTGTGTGCTGCCGGTGCTGTGAGAGATGTGCTTGGAGCAGAGGCTCCATCCATTCCTGGGCTTGGGTGAGTGAAATGCTGAGTCCGGACTGCTCTGGCAATGGGATGGAGCTGGATGAGCCCGAAGGAGCTGGTCTTGTCTCCCCCCTGCACTAGAGCTCTGTACGTTGCAGCCACTCACCAAAGTCATTGCTGCAGCTGCACCAATTCTGATGCTAACAATGGAGCCCAGCAGCCTCTTCTGCAGACAGGCCGTTGGGATGCTGCAGTCACTTCAGTTAGGCCAATTCTGTCTTCCCAAAGGTAGAGGCTTCTTCCCTTATCTCCTGGGAGCCTGTGGCACAGGCAGGGTGATGATCTCCAGGCTGTGATGGATGAAGGTGGAACCTCAGAACTATCAGCTCCCACCAGGGTGATGAAGGAGGGTTGGCCACTAGTGCCGTTTACCACAATGAGAGAGACTGGTGCCCCTCAGCAGCAGTGCCTGGTCAGGAGAGCTGCAGGTAGGGGCATGCAATGCTCCTGCCCTCCATCCACCCTCTGCTCACTGCAGCAGCTCAGGGAGGTGCAACCTGCTGATATTAAATGCAAGGCTTCCTTCTGTGAGTTTGTACAGGGCTGATCCTGATCTCAGATGAAAGAGGGGGTTTGAGGCTGGTTTCTGATGCACTCCTGTGTTGGTGCAGGGCTGCAGGGTGGGAAGGGGCAGCAGCTCTCCCAGGAGCTCTGTCCCATGTGGATCTCCATCACAAACCATGCAGATTGCATCATCAGGGAGGAAAATACAGAGGGTTTGGGTTAAAGCAAGGGTGGGCAAAGAAGCAGGTTGGGTGCGTCAAAATACACATGTGATGGATTGGAAACGCTTTGGGTTGGTTTCAGGTTTTGAATAGTTTCTGTCTTAAATCTTGAAGTGCAGCAAAACCTGAATCAAAACAGCTTTCCATTTCCAAATGTCAAAACAGACCGGTGCAGCCTCAACGGCTGCCTGGCTGCAAACAGGGAGTTGGAAACCTGCTCTTCCCTGTGGATATAATCTCAGCAAATTAAGCTTTTCCAATGGTAAAAGAAAGTTTTCCTCGAGCAGTTTTCCTCACAGCTCAGCCAATGGGCACACAGAATAGCAGCAATCTGGTCATCAGTGAGTCACCCACGTGGGAGCTCAGATAAGCGCAGCAGGAGCAGTATCTGCCCATTGCATTGCATGTTTCTGAGCTGCTCTCCTGCTTTGTGCCACCAGCACTGGAGCAGGAAGGCTTGTGGAGAGTTTTGTATGAATCTTCTTATTGTAGTCACAGAGAACAGGAGATAATTCTATGGTTGGATGCAAAGGCTACAAGAGCAGTGCTGGTCCCCAGGGGATGACAGCCTGGGGGTGAAGGGAGCCCTGAGATTCCAGTGCTTGGCCCTGCTCACTGGAAAGATGTGGATATCTCATCTTCAAGGGCAGTAAGTGTCCTGCAGTGATTCCAGAGCTTGTGCAAAGCAGGTAGATCTTAATACACATTGGGATAGGCAGGGTGCTGCAGTGGATGGAGCTGGGCAGCGTGTCCTCACCTCAGCTGGACCAAGATGTGATGAAAAGGCAGGTAATTCAGAAGAAGGGAGATGCTCAGGCTTTGCTCATGAGAAAAGTGCAGCAGAGGTCATGGAGCTTGCAGGACCTCCCTGCCTCCTGTTCCTAGTACCTGGACACCCCTTGTATGCAGTGCCAAGCACTGCATCTTCAGCATGGCTGCAATTGGAACCTCTCCTATGGTTCCACTCTGCCCTGTGCTGAGGCTGGGGACCCACCTGGGTGCTGGGACTCCCAGGGCAGGATGGGGTCAGGGGCTTTGCCTTCCCTTTCGTGCATCTCCTAATGCCACAGAGGCTCCTGTGTCTCAGGGGAGCTTCTGAACTGCTTTAAAATGCTGTTAAATTGGCCGTGTGCAGGGGTTTATTTATGCTCCCAGGACTGTGGTCTGAATATTTCATTTTAAAATCTACATCTTGTGTCACTAGCACTGCTCAAATAAGGTTGCCATGGAAACCCTTCATTTATGGACATGGATACTGGCAGTGGTGCCCGGCCTGAGGAGCTGTGCCCAGCGAGGACCAGGCTCTCCTCCTGGCCACCACTCCTGTGCTTGCAAACAGTGGCAATACTCAGAATCCCAGACTGGTTTGGGATGGAAAGGACCTTAAAGCTCATCCAGTGCCAGATTGACATCACTTGGCAGGGATGGGGCAGCCACAGCTTCTCTGGGCACCCTATGCCAGCGCCTCAGCACCCTCCCAGGGAAGAGCTTCTGCCCAAGAGCTCATCTCATCGTCCCCTCTGGCAGATTAAAGCCATTCCCCTGTCCTGTCCCTACAGACCCTTGTCCAAAAGCCCCCTTCAGGTTTCCTGTAGCCCCTTTAGGCACTGGAGCTGCTCTAAGGTCTCCCCAGAATGCAGCAGAGGGGCAGGACCATGCTCTGGGGGTGCAGCCCAGCACACGGCTGGTGGGGTTCTGAGCTGAAAGTGCTCACTGCTGGGTCATGGGAGCTTCTTGTCAGCAGTATTCTGACAAGTCAAAGCTCTTTTCACAACCCCTTTTAGTGGCGCATCCATTCCACCTGTGCCTGACTCCTTACTCGGGAGCAAGGACACTGCCAGGAATATGGGAATTACACTTGCAAACCTCTCCCCCCCTTGCTCCAGAGACGCTCATAACTGCTCTAATGATCCGCAGCGGCCTGACACATGCCTGGAAATTACACACTTCTCCGAGCTCCGAGGAAAATGGATTTTCCTCCCCAGTGCTGCTTTGTGGAGCTGGAATCAATGAGACTTGGGCTCTCGGGCGTTTGTTCTGGCCTCACTGGCTCCACGTGGGCACCCGCAGTCTTGGGGGGATGTAGTGATGCTCTGGGAGCAGGCCCCTGTGTCCCCATGTGCCCCTGAGCACCAGCACTCTGGCAGCTGTCCCAGCCCAACACAGAGCAGTGCTGCAGGGCCTCTTGTCCCCATATCCCTGGGGATGAATCCAAAGGGATGTGAGCAGCAGCTAAAGAGGAAGAGGAATTAAAGAGGCTCATCCAATTATGGAGGAATCAAGAGATTCAGCATGTGGAAGTGGTAGGACCTGTTGTGTGCCTCATCCCATCGCTGCTGCATCCCCACCTGATGGGGTGATTAATTACACTGATATCTCCACAGGGATACCAGGGCTGGTGGGACCATGGGGCAGGGGAGTAAAGCCATTAGAGAGAGCAGGTGGGGATTTGAGTTCAATGCAGCTTTTCATAATATTTAATATAAGAAAGACATGGTCTGTGCCTTGTCATGGGCAGATGGCCCTGTCTGAAGTGAATTGACGGGGTGGTTTGGAGAAGTAATTCAGTATTTGGAAAACTGAGCCTTGCAGCAGTGCCAATAGAAAGTTTCCTGTGGAGTTTTCCAGTCTTCCTGGTAACTCCCTGATGCCAAATCTCTGATGCATCCCCAGTTCAGCTCCATCCAGCACCAAACATGGACAGACCAGGGCAGGGGAGACCTCCTATGCTCCTGCTGCATCCCAGCCTCTGTTGCCATGTCCCTGCTCTGGAGGGGTTCATCACAAGGAAGGAGGAATGAAGACAAATGGATCCTGTGGCTCTCCTGGGCTCCATGGCTGGGATGCTTCTTCCTCAGGGTCCTTCCAGCAAGAGGAAATGGAGTATTTTGGCAGCTTTTCAGGGTACAAATTGCACAGGGGGGAGAGAAACTCCATCTTTCTCAACCAATCATCCAGCCTAGTCGTCTATAGCAGGGTATAAAATGAAATGGGTTCCTAAAAAGGGAGTATATTTAGCTGCAAAAAAGCCCATTCCAGGCAGCTATCTGAGACTAAGATAATTAATCTCCCATCACTGTTAAGATGCAGCAAAGCAGAGAATATCCTGAGGAGCAAATGCTGCAGTTAACTCCTTGGGAGCAGGTCAGCTCTGTGGAATGCAGCTTGTGCTCTGCTCTGTGCCACCACACCACAGGGCTCCTGCCAGCTTCTGTCCAGGCTGGAGTGATGGAGGGGATGCAAGAGCCTGGCAGGGATGCAGGAGCCCTGGAAGGGGACATCCACTGGATTCAGCTGAAACACCCTG
The DNA here is from genome assembly GCA_024733675.1 of Psilopsiagon aymara. NCBI lineage: Eukaryota > Metazoa > Chordata > Aves > Psittaciformes > Psittacidae > Psilopsiagon > Psilopsiagon aymara. The sequence continues at coordinate 25,208 of JANRGW010048583.1, forward strand.
TGTTTGGGGACAGCTGGGAAACAATTACAAGTACACAGCCATAGAGCATCTGGCCAGACAAAGTTTAGTTTAATTATAATAGGTGGCTATTTCTTTGGCTATAAATCATTCATGCTCTCACTTCTAGGCAGTCACTTCTATGGACTGTCTGACTATTCAAAACCTCCCACTGTGTTCTACCTGTCTGAAGTGTATTCATGCTTTAGTTTGATTTGATTTCCACCCCAGAATTGGAAATAGGAGATGACAAAGTGGCATTAGAGATTCAGGTAACCAGAACAGCCCTGTGCTTGCGTTGCAGCATCAATGCCCTGTCCGAGCTCATGGCCCAGCTCCTGTATTGGCTGCAAGGCCTGGGTTAGAGCTGAGCTGCCTTGTGCTGGGTCTGCTTGGCAGTGCTTTGTGTTTCCTTCACAAGATGTAGCAGGAATCACAGCGTGGCTCTGGCTCAGGCTCCTGAGGGAAGAGCAGGTACCAGCAGCCTCCTCGGGGTCTGTTTGCTGCCTGTGGCCTCAGCCTGCCCCTGGGTTCTACCAGAGGTACCCCAAAACCACAGTTTGGTTTTATTTGGAGTACCCCAAAAGATGTCCTGGGGCATTCCATGGTGGATTTGAAGCCTACCAGGTCCTGGCTGCCTTCCTGGGGTGCAGAGGTGCCTCAGAGCACCCAATGAGGGTGAACACTGGCACCATGGTACATGGATTTACTGCTCTCTTTGTGAATGAACTGAGCTTTTCCCATCACTGGATGCAGTACCCAGTGATCACACCATGCACGGGGATAGGTGGCAGATCTGGAGATGCTTAGGGCAAGGGAAGTGGGACAGGGCTGGGGATTCCGTGTACCCCAGGCTGCCCCTTCATCCCTGCACTCCAGCATGGCCTGTTTGAACTTCCCCAGGGACACAGCGGGGCCCCAGCTCTGCCTGCTCCGTGGGTCTGTCAGCCCAGGCAGGGGGATGTCCCACTGGTGGCTGCAGCGTTCCCAAGCAGTGCTTCCTCTGCAGTTTGTGCCCTCGTGCTGCCTGCACCGTGCAGTGCCCTTGAACAGACCCCTGTGGAACAAACTCCTCTGGAATTATGTAGCTCCGGTGCCTAATGATTCCTGACAGATTGCGCACAGCCCCGCTGCCAGCGATCGGGGAGGCAGGGGAAGTGCTGGGTTACTGATGTTTGTGGTTATTGCAGTTATTGGACTCCATTGATTACGGGGACTCTGTGCCACAGGGGCTGGGAATAACAAGGGCAGAGCCCGGTGCTCCCGGTTCCCACACCAGCTGCCAGCCCGGAACAACCCGGCTCAGCACCACGCAACAGGAATCGCTCTGCTCACAAACACAGTGACCACTGCCATGCGATGTGATGCAGTTTGTCAGCCCCTCACCTCCTCCACTGCTTCATGTTTTCCCTCTACAGAAAGGAATCAACTGCACTGGAGCTGCTGGATCCTCGTTATGTCAAAATCATTTGGGATTTGGCAGCGCAGCAGCTCCCTGTGTCCCACTGCCCAGCTCTGCGCTGTGGGATGCACTGGCATCATTCCTGAAATGGGCCCGGTTGCAGCCAGGATTTGGCTGAAGAAATATGAAATTCAAGTTTTAATTCTTTTTGTTTTAATTGTTTTTGTTTAAAGCCATTCCCCTTGGCCTGTCCCCACAGGCCCTTGTCCAGAGCCCCTCTCCAGGTTTCCTGTGGCCCCTTCAGGCGCTGGAGCTGCTCTAAGGTCTCCTTTCAGGACCCTTCTCCTCTCCAGGCTGCCCCAACCCCGCTCTCTCAGCCTGGCTCCAGAGCAGAGCTGCTCCATCCTTCGCAGCATCTCGTGGCCTCCTCAGGACTCACTCCAGCAGCTCCACATCCCTCTTGCGCTGTTGCCTCAGAGATGGACCCAGTTTTAAGTTTTCCTCACTATAACCGGTGTCAGTCTCTGTTGGCAGAGCAGCAGCTTGGGGCTGGCACAGGCTTTGCCACCCTGCCCTGGTACCCAGCGCACCGTGGCTCCATCCCTCCTGGGCTGCTGCTGCTCCTCAGTCCTTGCCTTGCTTCCAGTGGTGCTGGTTCTGTGTAATTAATTGCCAGCTGTATCAGTGATCGGTGATTTGTGTTTTAAAGATATCCTGGCAGAACTAATTCCATTTCTGCACTGTGCCGTGCTGGGTGATGATAACCCATGGGCAGCCCAAGAAAGAGCTGCTGCTCTTTAATTAATGCAGATAGCAAATACATTTTCATTAGCCATCAGGGTGGCAGGCGAGAAGCATGGTCCTGCATGGGGAGCAGCAGCAGCAGCACAGCCCCCAGCCCTGCGTGATCCCCTCCTGGCTCCAGCCATCTCCACATCCCTCCATGTGCACCCATACAGCACTGGCTGGGCAGGCACAGCGTTCCCAAATAGCGCAGGATGGGTGCCATGACCCATCAGACCCTGACAGAAGCCAGTTTAGCCATGCTGCTCCATGGCAGCAGTGCCATAGCAGGGGGTGCAGTGCCAGAGCTCTCTGCAGGGCTCCCCAGCAGTGCCTCTCACGGGTCCCTCCTCCCTCCAGCGCAGGAGGACATGCAATTACAAGGCACATTTGTAATTCCTGGGATTTAGAACAATTAAGCTGCTCCCTGGTAGTTCTGACGAAAGCAGCCCCTTGTTTCCCAAGGAAGTAACAGCCTTCCTTGACCTCCGCTCCATTATTCCATTTGATTGATCTTTAATTACATCAGAAAGGATAATGATGGTCTTTGTGAGGGTGCAAGTACATTGGGAACAAAGGCGACAAACTCTTTGTTGAGAGCACACAAGGGCTGCTCGGGCAGCAATGGTGGAGATGAGGTGTGGGGTGCCTGGTCCTCTGCTCCCAGTGCCACTGCCCATGCCCAGCAAACCCCTAAATTCCCTCAAAAGAGAGAAGCAGGAGGCTAAAAGTATGTTGTAAACATGCAAAGAGGAGCAGGTTGGGAAAGTTAAAGCCCTGACAGAGCTGAATCCCAGCCTGGTTTGTGTTGGAAGGGATCTTAAAGCTCATCCCGTTCCAACCCCCTGCCACAGTCAGGGACACCTTTCCCTAGAGCAGGTTGCTCCAAGGCCTATCCAGCCTGGCCTGGAACACTGCCGGGGATGGGGCATATGTAACTGATTGCCTGTTCTGGTCATTAATCACAGCTGCATTGAGTTGAATGAGAAAACCCTTAAACACCAGTCTGGAGGCTTGTCTCCAGTGTGAGCCCTGTCTGGGGTGCTCTGTTGAGAAGCAGGGTGCTGGTGATGTGATGCTGAGCAGTTGTCTCTACAGAAGAGCTTTGATGTTTGCATTGGCGTGTGGCAAGGAGGCTTTATGAGATGTTCCTGGTGTATCCTTGTAAACACCCATGTGTGTTGCTGGTGCCTGTTTCCTGGTGATGTTATTTTTGACACAAGCTGCTGACTTGGAGATGTGGTGGCAAAGCACTCAATTCTGTTCTTCCCAGCAGGTAAGGAGCTGGCAAATCATAGAACCATGTGTCATTCAGCTCCGAGAGAGTCTGCTTTCTGCTGCTGCTATTGTTTAAGCTCTTACAGGGTCACTGTAACTTTTAATGCAGCTTTGAGAGCGGTGTAGGATGATTAAAATAGGCACATCTGAGGAATAAATCTGCTCATGAGGACTGCCTCCTTCACATGCAGGGAAGGACCAGCCGCTGCCAAAGGGGACCTGGGCTGTCCCTGCATGGGGATGGTCCTGCTCCAAGCAGGTCCCTAATTGCTTGGGAGAAATGCAACAGCATGGAAGCATCAGAGCAGGGAGAGTAGCAGCAGGTTCAAGGTGAACTTGTAGCATTCATTTTCTGTCTGGGAATGCTCTGGTGTGTAGCTGGGAATGATGCTGGGGGTGTTGGGAAGGAAATTCTCAGATCTGAATGCCTTCTTCAGGACTGACTCCAACTCTGGCCTCATTGTCCTGACTTTCATAGAATCCTGGAATGGTTTGGGTTGAAGGGACATTAAAGCTCCTCCAGCTCCAACCCCTGCCACGGGCAGGGACACCTTCCACTAGAGCAGGTGCTCCAAGCCCCTGTGTCCAACCTGACTTTCATCAGGCTGTTGCTTTGCTGTTCCTTCAGGCTTCTTGTTTTGATCAAAGATGCAGCACTCTATTATTTAAGAGGCCCGTTTGATGCATATAGAGTAGAAATATGAAAAATCACAGGCCTTGCCCATGGAATCCCACTCGGATCATCTGAGCCACTCAAGGAGACATTATTTGCTGTGACTCAATTTCATTTATGCAGTTGCGTGACAACGTTCCCAGGAGCAGTATGGAGTCACGATCACCCTGCGCTGCATCCTGCCAGCAGAGCTGGCCATGTCCCACCATGGAGCATCTCCTCATTGTGCTTCACCACCAGATGCTCCTCAGCAGCCAAGCACTACTCTCTGCCCACCACCCTGCATGTGTTTCTGCATATGCAAGAGCAGCAAAAGCTGTAGAAGATGGGGGGCAGATACTGATGTCCAGCAGCACATTCCGGCTATGCCAGATGCATCCCAGCAAAGAGATATGGTTGCTTCCATCTGGGATGCAGCTGTAGCAGTGCTGGAGAGCAAGTTGCTGGCTTCCTGGTGGTGCCTCCTGCCTTCCACTGCAGACTCCAGATAAGCTCCAGCAACAGGAATGGAAAATGCTTTGGATTTAGATGTTGTAAAGACATTTTGCAATGGAAAAACTGGAAAGATCTGGGGAACAGGCTGATCCTCCTGGGACACATCAGGCTGCAGCTGCAAGGGCTCTGTTCTGCTGCACCCTTCCCTCCGTACCCTTCATAATGAATTCCAAGAAAGCCTCAATGCATTCCGAAATGGGAGCGCTGCCTGTGTCCTTCACAGTCATCTACACAACAAAGACAGCCATTTCACCGCTGGCAGGCATGGGCTCCTCTGTGTACTGGAAACAAAAGCTGAAAAGAAGCCTTTATATTTTTTTGATTAGATAGCTTGAGAAGTTTGCTTTTACTTGAAATTGCCTCACTGGTTTCATGGAGAATCAGCTCCAGCGCCCTGATGGGAGAGCAGTCCACACTTCTCATCCCAGTGCTAGCTGCAGCATCCTGGACTGCTCTGAATAGTCCAGAAGAAGAGGAGCCTTTGTGCCTTCAGGATGCTGCACTGGGCTTGGAGACAAACCCTGTGCTCTCCCCTTATGCAAGGGGCAGCAGCCTTGCAAAGCAAATTCCAGAATGCACAGTTCCGTTGAAGACCGTGGGTACCAGGAACATCCCATCAGCCTGAGGCATAGACTATGGGTACCAGCAGCATTCCCACTGGCCCACAGCATAGACCCTTGGGTACCAGCAGCATCCCACCAGCCTGAGGCATGGAGCGTGGGTCACACTGGCAGCATCCCACTAGCCTGAGGCATGGAGCATGGGTCATGCTGGCTTGAGTGCTGCTCCCATCAGTGCCAGTGTGTGCAGAGAAACTACATTTAATTATTTTACTTTAAGGAATGACTAAGGGAGAGATTATCGCAGAAGCTTTCTTTTGGGGGAATTCTGGCACAAAGACAAATTGAAATATTTCAATGCAGGCTGGGGACTGAGTCCTGGCTAAAAATAAAGCAGGAGGCAGCAGCACCTTCCCAATGACATTAGCTTCATTCATCTCCCTGAGGATGCTGCTGCCGTTCCACTGGCAGCCTACAAAGGCATTAGAAGTTACATTTTCCTTTGCTATTTCTCAACTGTATTTATGCTGGGAGGTGTTTGTGGAGGTACATTGTGTGCCTTAGGCAGAGGATTAATTCCGAACTGTCACCTCCCTTCTTGATGGGTTTGTAAATTCTGCTCTGTTGATTTGTACTCTCAGTAAATTGATAAAATCCTCTTTCCCAAACCTAAGACACCATTTGGAGCTCACTGGGTTTTAGACCTCATTGCCTCATGTATCTATGTAAATACAGTGTCCAGCAGTGATTTAAAAACGCATGCACAAATAACATGGATGGATGATAAGGGGCGAAGGGAACTGAGGTACCTGATGGGGCTCTGGGCTCTGGGAAGCAGGTTTTCCATGTCTGCTGGTGCTGGGGCCTGGGGGGGCCTTTGCAGGTGAGTGGCTGCTTTGGGAGCTGTCCCTTCTGCACCAGAGCCGACTGTGACGGTGTTGGGAACAGTTTGATGTCCCTTAGGATGCTCTTGGGGCTGGCACATGGTGCTAACAGTGCTTGGATCACATCTTTATTGTCATTAGCATCATCTACCTCTCTTCTTTTAAATTCTTCCCTTGTCTGTACCCTGTGCAGCGGGAGAAAGGACTGTTGATGTACCCGAGGCCTGCAAGCTGCGTCTGCAGAGCTCCTTGCTGTGGCAGGGGTGCTGCTGGTGTGCTGGGAGCCCTGGAAGGCTGTCAGGGCTCATGCAACAGCAGCCTTTCAGTGCAGGAACATGGGATCTCTGCAAATGGAAGTATAGGGCAGCGAGGAACAGCTGATGTTTTCCTGAAATTGCATTTAAATCATGAGCAGAAGATGCAAGCCCTGTTGTCGTGTGCCACCACACAGGCCCACTGCAGGGAAGAGCTGCAGGGCTGTGGTGGAGAGAGCATCACAAGTGATGTCCTCCCATATTGTCCCCCAGCCACCGATCTGCCTGAGATGAAGGATCTCAACCACAAAATGTTGACATGCTCCATTAATCCACCCTAAAAATTCAGATGGAGAATCTCCCTTGAATTTTAAATATTTCCAGCCGTTCTGCCTAGCTCTGAAATCATCCCGAATTGACCAGTTTCCAGAACTTTCCCTCACTCCCCACACATTATTCCTGTTTCATTAGGGCCTGGATGTGCTCAGACTAATTTAGTATCTTCATCAGTTTATTGCTTTGATTGCAGAACTACACTGAGCCCAACAGCAACTGCCGCAGCACCTCGTGAGGGCTTCCACCATCCTCTCTCCATCCCTGCCTGAGGGGAGCAGTGCCAGAACTGCTCCCATGGGTGCCTGCCTGCTCCTACCTGCTCTGCCCCAGCTCTCTACAGCAGTGCCAGGTCCCTGCAGTAGTTCCCTTGCTGATGGGCTGCAGCACATCACTGAAGACTCCAGCAGCAGCCCTGGGGACCATGTTTGCTGTCCCTTCCTTGCAGCACACCTCCCAGCTCTGGAACGTAACACACAAGCATGGATGACAGTGAGACGGACAGACGGGCAATCCTTTCTGCCGAGCAGATGACGCTGCTCCAGGATCAGCCCCACAGATACTCCTTCTGTCGTGCTTGAAATTTTGGATGCCTTTGCATTTGGCACCAGATTTTCCTTTCCAGACTAACGCTTTGCACTTGGAATCGCACCTCCAGAGCCGGGTTTGGTGGCCAGGCTGCTCACACATTCGCCTCCCTGCTGCCAGGAGTTTGGCTTTGGTCGCATAAAGTTTCCTTGTATCATCCCTGGCAGTATTCAAGGCCAGGTTGGACGGAGCTTGGAGCAACCTGCTCTAGTGGAAGGTGTCCCTACCCATGTCAGGGACTGGAAATGGATGAGCTTTAAGGTCCCTTCCAACATAAACCAGTCTGATCCAATGATTCCTGCTGCAGCCATCTGTCCTGGAGTGCCAATGCCTTTTTCCTTCCCGCTCCCCTTACCCAATCTGATCAGCTTGGGAGGACATCATGGAGGAAAACATGGGGTCAAATCAGGTCTACACTGTGTGCTGCCCGGCAGGCTCCAAGCCACTCAGCTGGATCCCTGCTTCTACAGATCAGTGCAAGCCCAGCAGCTTGAGCGGCGTGATGCTAACGCGCAGCAACACGCTTCAAAGGGTTTGTTATTCCACATCCATGTCATCTAAGAAAGACGCTGAGCCAGAAATAGTGTCTTCTGGAAAGAGGAGCAGCACTCCCCGTCTGCGCCCACTGCAGCCCCCGGTGCTCAAAGTTCCTGGCAGCTCCTTTCCCATCACCTGCGTCCCTGTGTTCCAGGGCTGTGACATAGGCACCAGCCACAACTGCTCAAGCATCCCCCCAGCCATAGGGACCACAGTCATAGATCCAAGTCGAAGACAAGCAGTACTTGCATTTGCTTATCAAGCCCATCCCCATCTATGGGGATCCACAACACCTCACTCTCAGGTATGAAAAATGAGTCTCCGTTCCTCCATCTCTTTCCTAGCTTTGCCTCTTCCACCACAGGATCTGATCAGCTCCTCTAGCTCCATGGATCTCCTCTCATTCCTGAAGTGCTTATGAATGAAGCCTGAGAGATAATTGCACTGAGTGACAAGGAGGTTGCTGCAAGTATCACAAGTTCACTTATTCCCCTCCTTCATCTTCCCCATGGTGCAGTTGCTGTAGGAATCACTCTGGGCTCTGTAGGGCTCTTCCCCTCACATATCCTCACTCCTCTCTCCCACTGCAGTCACACAGGGGGTTTCCCCCTTTTTAAACATATTATTCCAGAGGCACCACTGCTGGGCTCAGCCTTGGCCAGCAGTGGGTACCACCAGCATCCCCAGGGCTTGCCTCGTGCATCATGTTTGATACCAGCAGGGTTCACGCTGGTGATGCTCTGCTGAACACCCTGCGTGCTGGGCAATTCTCAGGGTTGGGGGCTTGTTGTGGGTCCAGCACCCCCTGCCCATCTGGTGGTGAACCCCCTGCAGAGCTACAGGGTCCCTCACATAGTAGCAGAGACACAACCCCCTGAGCTCCCCACGCCTGGCAAGGAGAGGACTGATGGAGCCAGAGCGTGCTCAGTACAGAGTTCAGCCATTCCATCCCTTGACAGGAGTGTAAATCCATCCTGATGGACTGGAAAATTGGAAAGCCAGTGCTCACACTGTGTTTTCTATAGACATCTACCTCGACTCCCAAAAGATGCATTTAGTGGCAGGCTCCAGTTCCAGCCATGTAACTGCATGCTATGCTAATTAAAATATAGCCTGTGTTTTGTAACAGGATTTCCTCGGAGCGTGTTTTACTGTTCAGGAACCACTTCCAAACAGTTGACAAAACCCCACATCAAGTAAATAACGTCTGGATTGCTCACAGAGGGTTGGTCTTTTCTTCCCCCTCCAGCTCCCCCCTTCCCTCCCCTCCAAGCCCACTGGAACTGGCTGTGCTCGTTGCAATGGCAGAGGATGTGAAATGCACTGATTGCTGAGTGCTTGTAGTCCAGATCAAAAGCTGTGTGTTAGTTAATCGCACAGGGCCTATTTCACTGAACAAAACTAAATGTGTTTGTACAAAATGGGATAACAAAGGGTCACAGCGCTGGGCTCTGACCCTGAATACACACAGGAGCAGCCCTGGAAGGACATGCCACTCACGGCAGCCCTCAAATCCCCCCAGTGATGCCCTGACACATACCGTGCACACCACCTCAGCTGGGACTGACTCTCTATCAAGTTCTGAACCCAGAAGAATCTTAGTGCTACAAGGGATGGATTATAAACCAACATGTTCCACGCTTCCCTTTTTATGTGGTTTGCTTTTACGAGACCTCTGTGTGGCATTCTGTATGCTAAAGTGAGCACATTCAGCTTCATTGGTCTGCAGCCTGCCTCTCCAGCCCCAGATCCTTCCATCAGATTCCTCACTGACAGAGGAGTTAAAAATGTATAGAAGGAAACATCTGTGGCACCACAAACCATCCACTTTAAATAGCATCTTTATCGATCCATAATGGGAAAAATACAGGAGAAGCAGAGGGCTGAGAGATACTGATTCCATTTGCTTCTGTTCTAGACTTTCCCAGTTCTTTCTGCCAAGGAGGAGAGAAGGAAGAGGAGACACTCACTGTGGCCTCTGATGGCTCTCCAGCAGACAAATCACCCCTGCTCTCAGCAGCCTGGCTCTGATATTATCTCAGTGCTGGCACTGACACCAGCTGCACCAGCGCTCGCTGCTCACTTGTTGCATGCACACAGAGCTCACGCTCCCTTTTCCTTCCTGATGGACATTATTCTCTGGAAAATCCTCCCCATGCTGCTGTGCTCACCACAAAGCCAGGAGCAGCTCAGTGGCTGCTGCCCCGCGGGGCAACCAGCCTGGAGGTGCCCAAACGCCACGAAGAACAGGAGGGGAGCGCTGATGGTGGGGGTGCAGAGGAGTGCGATGCGATAGTCAGCACCCCCAGGCTGCACTCCTGCAGCGCTGCTGCCCCTCTGCCCGCAGCTTCCAGCCTGGCTGTGTCCTGCCCACACAGCCCATGTCCGCACGCTGCATTCACACACTGCTGACACCGTGCTCCTCACACTGCTGCCCAGAGCCTCCTGGCACGAGTCCTCAGGAAGGGATGTGTCTCCACTGCCACCACGCCAGTGGGTGGGTGAGAGTGGATGCTGGAGGAGAGGTTTTCGCACCTCCTCTCTGTTGAGCTACATGGCTCCACGAGGGCAAAGCCCCAAGAAGCCACCAGCCCAGCAACTGATGGGTGCAAGTCATGTGAAATTAGTTGCTTCTTGGAAGCACGAGTTGAAAAAGCGGGCAGATGGAGCACAACGAGCCAGCTCTGCAGGGGCTGGTCCCGCTCCCCCTCACTGTTTGAGGGCAACAGGGTTTGCTAAGCCAGGCCTGGCTGTGACCTCCTGTAAACAGACCAACAATCCCCTCCTGGCATGGGGAGAGCTGCATCACCCCTCCAGCCCCCTGGCTTCGTGTGCAGGCACTTGGGAATTCACAGCAGTAATTCACCAAACCTTGCTAAGGGTCAGCTATTCATCAGCTCCCTCTGCCAAGGGAAGAGGAGTTCAGCACGCTGTGTTCTCCTACCCTGAGATTTATGGCAGATTGCGCTTGCTGTAAGGGCCTCATCCTGCTCCAGATGAGCTGGGCTGCCTGCTGCTGTTTCCCAATGGGTGTTTGGGACTGGGACAGCTCTCTTGCCCACAGAGGTGATGCTGCAAGCCCAAGGGGCCCTACCTTCAGTGGGTCTGTTTGGGGTCCCCCGACACCCCCCTCGCCCCCCCCCCCCCCAAGGGCAGCACACACACATCTCCCACAGGAGCTCCCCAACAGCCTGGACAACAGCGTATGTGTAATACCCTGAAGAAATCTGTGGTCTTTCTGTTTGTTCTGGTGCCAAACAGGGGACCAGCAACTGTGCACAGAGACTTCAGACTCGATTCCTTCTTACATACATCCATGTCCATACACAAAGCACAAACCCATGCAGGTGAGAGGGAGGATGCCGTAATCTGCGCCCATTTTTGGTTTGCTGCCCAGAAAGAAGGATGGATTCTGCAATACAATCCCTGTCTTGGTTTAAGACCAAGAAGTCAAAGTCTCTTATTGCAATCTGAACATAAGGACAGAAGGCGAAGCTGGGCAGGCAGCGTGATGCAGTGCTCCCGGCACCGGGAGCTGCTGATCTTTGCTAAACCCACAGGGCCGGCGCTGGGGGTGAGGACAATCCTCCCGGCCCCGCAAACCGACAGCAGCGCTGACCCCTCCGGTTCCCTCTCACCAGTCCGCACTGGTAAGCAGCGCACCGAATGCCACCACCTCATCCCCGCAGCCTCCCCCGTGCGACAGCCCTGGCGCAGGCTCAGGCTGAAGCGATCTCTAAGCCCCACGCGAGTTTACAACGACTTTGTCAAGTCACCGGCAAGCGGGTCCCGGAGCCTATTCTTAGGTTTGTCACCACGGCAGTGGGAGAGGGAGCGGATCTGCGTGGAAACGTGAAACACGTGGAATGAACACGCAGCTCCCGGGTAAACACCACCCCACAGCCACCCCCTTCGTGCCCAGCCGGTGGGGACGGGAGCGCCATGGTTCCTCACAGCAGTGGCTGGGAACACCGGGCTGCTTTCCCTGCGGGATGGAGGCGGAGGGTCAGGCGCAGCTCCGCGGGGGGACCCGGCTCCGTTCGCGCACGGTTCCCGTTAGGAAGCGGCCTCGGCGACGGGAGCTGTCCGCACCGGGGTGCTGAGTGCCGCTGTCCCGCCGGGCCCCGCTGCCGTTACCGGCGCCTCTGCCGGTGCCGCGCTCTCTCACCAACGCCAGAAGTTTCATCCCGGCCCGGGGAGCAGCAGTAGCGAGGGTCCCCGGCCGGGGCTGGCACAGCCGGTTCCTCCCGGGCCGCCTGCCCCCCTCCTGGTCAGACTCCTTCCTCCCCGGTCACCGCCGCATCTCCTTCACCCCCCCCACGCCGGGAGGCTCAGGGCCCCGGCAGCCGTGCTAGGGGACCCCGCGCTCCGCGCCGCATCCCCGGCCCGCTCCGTCCAGCTTACCTGGCCGCGGGGCCGCGGGGCTGCC
>JANRGW010048586.1:0-25011 GCA_024733675.1 Psilopsiagon aymara
TGTTCAGCCTGGAGAAGAGAAGGCTGCATGGAGACCTCATAGCAGCCTTCCAGTATCTGAAGGGGGCCTATAGGGATTGCTTGGGAGGGACTCTTCATTAGGGACTATAGTGATAGGACAAGGGGTAACAGGTTCGAACTCAAACACCGGAAGTTTAGATTGGATATGAGGAAGAAATTCTTCAGTGTAAGGGTGATGAGGCACTGGAATGGGTTGCCCAGGGAAGTTGTGAATGCTCCATCCCTGGCTGTGCTCAAGGCCAGGTTGGACATAGCCTTGGGTGATAGTGTGAGGTGTCCCTGCCCATGGGAGTGGGGTTGGAACTAGATGATCTTAAGGTCCTTTCCAACCCTAACTATTCTATGATTCTATGATAAGACAAGGGGTAATGGGTTCAAACTTAAACAGGGGAAGTTCAGGTTAGATACAAGGAAGAAATTCTTTACTGTAAGGGTGGTGAGGCACTGGAATGGGCTGCCCAGGGAAATTGTGAATGCTCCATCTCTGGCAGTGTTCAAGGCCAGGTTGGACAGAGCCTCAGGGGCCACTGTTTAGTGTGAGGTGTCCCTGCCCATGTCAGGGGGGTTGGAACTGGATGATCTTAAGGTCGTTTCCAACCCTAACTATTCCATGATTCTATGTTTTCCCCTTAGTGAAGCCATATACATATACAAACAGAAGTGTTTGAGAGTCATATGCTGAACAGAACACTGTCATATGCGGAACAGGAAACAAAGAGGTCTAACTAAAACCTGAAAATTCAGTTACAGAAATGACATTTTTTCCTCATCATCCAAACAACAGTGCACTACTATATGTAGATGAGTGTCTTCGAACTACACAAATAAAAGGCTGAAAATCTCAATTATTGTAAGTAACAAGCTTTGGTACATTAGCTCTCAAGGAATGCAGTAAGCCGCTGGCAAGACATAAAACCAGGAGAAAGTTCATTTAAATGGCTTTCTACTAATAAACAAAAATCAGCATTCACTATGTACTCATTAATGGGCCTTGTGTGCTGCACCCGTATAGCTAAGAGAATTTGTACCACCATACATTGTAGTAAAACTGAAGGAGGGCATTTCTCTTTTAAATCAGCATCATAACATTCTCCCAAAAAATAAAAAATGATCAGATTTTACAAATTTTTGCAACACACCCAATTTAAATATAAATATTTAAAAGAATAGCAATAGGTATAAGTACAAACTTTCATTATGTAATTATATAAAAACATGTATGAAAATAAATTTTGTATACTTCATGAGAAAGTGCCTAGTAAAAACACCGCACTACTTTTACACACTAACCCTGATTATAATACTACAATCTGGCTCCTTTCTTTCCACGTAAACTTCAATAAGCAAATCTCCAGCCTGGGAAACCTAAAAAAAAAAAAATAATTTAAAAATATTAGACTTTCTTTAAAGCATTCCAAATATCCTTCTAAACAGATAAAATACAATTATTAGTAGGTGTGTTAGAACCCACTGAACTCAAATTTTTTCTTCATACACTTACCTACAAAAATAGTCCAAACGTTTACTCCAATGGGAATACCCCCAATACATTCATTTGACTAGCACAAGGAAAAAAAAATCCTATTCACAGATTCCAGAGAGAAATCCAAAATGACTAAATCCAGCAGAATAATATCAAACAAAATTAATTCACTTTACAAATGTACATTCAAGAGAAAGAAGTCTAAGACATGAGTGCATATGAGAACCATAATTCTGATTCGGAATTTATCCAGAATCACTTCAGAGCCAAAACAGATAAATATGAGTTTAAACCCACAAAAAAAGGTCAGGACTCCCAAACTTAGTTAAAAATGAGAGGAAAAATTACAAGTAACAGAATATTTCAGCCATAAAGCCACATGTACATAGCCAGATAATCAAAATTCATTAATACGAAGACTACATTTTTGATTATTACTCACAATGAAAACTTTATTACGTAATTTAAAGAATAAATCAAAGCAAGTGCTCTTGATATCAACTTCTGTTAAATATAGGTCTTTAAATTTGTTGGAGAAATATAAACTTTATTTACAATGGCACCATGTCAAACAATTAGATGACTAAAGCAAATGTATGACATAATATATAGTAGTTAAATATACTGAATACCAACAAATGTAATTGAAGAACATCTAACAAACTTTAAAAGGATCTGGAAAGTAAGGAAATCCAACATTCTATGATCAAGGAGAAAAATCTGATTCATGAGTAAGAACTTACTATTTTCCATCATTATTAGTTTTGCTCATCCAATAAAATCATCTGTGTGGATGAGAAATTACTTTTGAACAGTTAAAAACATCTCATGCTTTGCCTGCAATTCCCCTGCAGTATAGTCATAAGCATCTTCAAAAGACTGTAAACCATCCCAGTACCAAAAATATTGTGTCAAATAAATACACAGCAACGATCAGAGCAGGGGGGGGGGGGGGGGGGAAGCGGAGACCTGGACCTTTCAGGAGGTGAGGTGCACCCTTTTATTAATAAAATAATATAAGGAGCTAATAATCAAATTAGCATTTAAAAATAACAATTTTTATCCTAATTTTGAGAACAGTATTCATAGTGATGCTGCTTATTTATGTATTATTACAAATGGAGGAAGACATTAAGAACAGTAAAAAAAACCTGCATGACATACAGAAGAAGACCTGGGGAGGAAATGACAGAAACAGTCAAACTTTGGGATACATTTTGACTAATTTACAGAAGCTAAAACTAGATTTATATAGAAAAATAAATAGCAGCACTCGATTTTAAAGAACATTCACTTTCTGAGAAATGGTGACTTTAAAGTTAGTTTAGCCTCTGAGAATAGCAAACTAATGGAAACATTTGTGAGGAAAAACATTACAAGCTACTTTGAAGAAAGCTGCTTAAAATTATAGTGGCACAGACTCAAAAAAGCTCATTTAGCTGTAAAACTTGCTTTTCAGATGATACTACAGAAAAAGGCTGACTAAAAGAAGGAAGTTGACATTTGATTTCCACTGGGTTCATGTAAACAACCGTATGGAGAGAAAATATGATGTAAATTACAGCAGCAAAGAGAAACAGCTGGCACAAGTATATGGTGGACAGAAAATGAAGAGCAGCTAATGAAGCGCCACCTGGTATGGAACTCCAGTGACATTTCAGACACGGGAACTTCCAGGCCTTCAGCAGAAATTTGGTTCAGTTGTTTTTTCTGAACACTCTGTATCATCATTCTGGTCCCAAAAAATGCTTACAGGCTGAATGGTGGTAGCTACTGACAGACGAAGCAGAGTAGCTGAAAAACAGTATGTTTCAGCATACCTCTTTCTTTCACTGAAATAATGAAGATAATTAAAAATACAGCATTCCAGCTAACCACTGTTTCTATTCTGAAAATATTTATTCCATTTCAGGTCAGGTTTTTTATTGCCAGTAGGCAAATACAGCTTATGACAATTGGCTGGGGTCTGGTTATTCTTTATAGAGAGCTAATGAAAACATTAAATACTAAGTTGGACTTAACAACAGCAGTTTAAAGATGTTTATATGGTCAAATCTGCTAAAATATAAATGTAGGCATTCATATAATCCAGCCTACCAAAATCATAACTAATACACACTTTATGCTCATGAGAGATATTATAAATGTAACATACAACAAAGATGAAGGTCAATGTTTTTCCAAAAAAACATCAGACCAGATTTGGCTCTTCTGTATTCTGCCAACAAAACCTACTGAGAACACCATGCATAGTTAGGGAAATGCTGAATTCTTCCACATAAAAGTTATGCATTAAAATCTCAAAACATCCTTGCAATTACCTAGAAGAAGCTTCTTTAATCAGTAGGCTTCAGGCAGTAAATACTTTGAAATCATAGCAACTGCACCACCTTTAATGAGAAGTATTCCCTTCAGCATTGAAGTTGTCCCAGGCTTTAGACATCCATGTATTTCATGTTATGCCCACATGGAGATACAGAAAAATGTATTTTTAAACTGAAACACCAGTTACATTAATCATGTCCGCTACAGAAAAATTGGCAACTGGCAAAAAATATTCCACAGCTTAATTCAGGAGGAAATAATGTTCATAGTTACAACTGCCACAAATAACAGCCAGGCTCGAAGACTCTATTCTTCAATTGTTATATTCAAGGGGTAACAGGCTGACATTGAGAAAATTAAGTCCCTATCCTTAAAAGCAGTTCAAACTTCAATTTATCAACCAGTAAAACGTAAAAGTTTTGTTCCAATGTCACTGCTTGTTTAGAAAGCTGAAAAGTTGTCTGGGGTAAGTGCTCCCAACAACTAAGGTCACCTGAGTTCATATTTGTTATCTTATCTTCTAGTGGCTCTTATTCCAGGGAATACTATATAGAGCAAAGATACCAATGATTTGATTAAGATCCAAAACTATTTTCTAACTCAAATTCAGCACTTCATGATGTCTTCAGATATAATACTGGCAGAGATTAATGAATAAAAATCTAGCAGTTCAATTTGTTCTTAACAGGTTGTGGAAATGTGTAATAATTATATCAATAATTCATGTTTTCCAAGTAGGAATCTTGAATCACTTCAGATACACAATTTATATTATAATGCCCCAGTGACCAATTTGTTCCAGGAATTTTGCATTACTTATTTTCTTTACAGGGAGAACATCAGTTACATCTTTAAGTTGAGATCATTGTCCTGTTTGGGAAACAGGAAAGTCAACTATTCGTATACTGTTTTCCATTTTATGCCATTCAAGAATATATGAAAAAAATAAACCCATAAAACAATCTATGCAATTTATAGCACAAGTCCATTTTGTCCATACAATACAAATAATATAGCATAAAGTATTTTATTAGGTCTTAATAGTAAAATTTTCCTAGCAGAGAGCAAAAAAAGTGGTATACCTTACTACAACAATTTTTCATTAGTAATTTTTCTGTTTCCTTTTCATACTGAGATTTTCTAGCACACAGATATTTTTGGTATATTTTTCCTTTATTTAGCAGTTCATAGAGCAATCTGAAGCATTTGCTCACATAAGGTCTTCAGCAACGCAAAACAAGACTAAACAAATATTTCTATGTTGGATTTCATAATATCAGTCTTCAGAATTGATATGTATACGTATATGGGTACCCAACGAATTAGCCTTTTCTTCATACCTAAAGCTTCTTTTCTTACCTAGGACTGTGCCACTTTGATAAAACTTGAGAAGCTCAAACCATCTAGCTATTAAACTCATCCAGGATACCGTCTTAATGAGCCTACTGCAAAACCCAATGATTTGAATTCAAATTTCCAAGACAGTGCCATAATAGATAGGCTCATTCTCCAGGTGTTTGTAAAGCTGTGGAAGGACTGTGAAGGAGTGGAATCAGATACAAAGGAAAATTATACACTTCACTGCAGCTAACAAAGCTGTACCACAATGTAGCCACAGATATTTAAGAGAAGGAAAATCACATTCAGGTCAGCCCTTACCTTGCTAAAGGAAGCATTTAGCTTCCTCATTTGCATATTAAAACAGGAAAAAAAAAGTTAAAATTCTCCCTTACAAAGTGTCTTAAGATGACAGTTTGGGCATCTGAATCAGCATCTCTCACACACATGTTCAGACATACAAGAAAGGCGGAATTTAAGAAGCTCCTTCCTTTAGCATCCCAGCTACTGGCTAGGGCAGAAGGCTTCCAATGCAGGATGCTGTCAGGACCCAAGTCTCCCTTCCTAGCCCATTTCAGAAGTAACTTAAGTACTTAATTAAAGACAGAACAGTACATCTGAGATCCAACAGCCTCGCCCTAAATGCTAAAAATGGCAATACTGCTTCTTACATGACTCAGTGCCTGAGCACGGGTCTGTAAACAACCATGGCACGCTCTGGTCAGGCCTTGGAAATCACAGCCAAGATGTAATAGCTTACTTTATAAGCTACCTGAGAAAGTATTTAATGCAGCAAAAAAATACAGGAAAACCCAGGTCATAAATTTCAGTGAAATTTAAATCAGTCACATGTTGTACCTAAGACACTCAATATGAGACTCCGTAATTCAGCTGAGAATCTCTTCTACAGCGTATCTAAGTATCTAGCACATATTTTCCACATTCTTTGGAGAACTTTTTTCCCATGAGATAAAAAAAAATATATATTCAAATGTATACATTTAAATACAATTCCTAAAGCATTTCTTTTCAGCACCTTCTCTCCCCTTAAACTAGAAGTTTTTAATAAAAACCTTACAAACTTTAGAAAGACTAGATTTCTATTTAAAACAAACAAAAGTCTCTATCTTTTTCTTCAATAGGCAGCCTTCTAAATACAGTACACATCATTAAGGTGATTTTGCAGTGGTATCAGGGGTGCAAAAATCACAGAATAAAACCACTTTATTTGGTTCTTCTCTATATTCCTCACAGGTTCAGATTTAGACAAACATACCTAGCCAGCAATTGCTACTGTATTATTCATCAACAGCCTTTCAGTTTTTTACCTTTTTCCTCTCTACTCATGAAACTCCTCGTTTCATTCAAATTTCTCCAGAAGTCGTTAAAAGCATTTAATGATTACAACTTTTCACAGCTGCTCAGAAAATGTTAATAGTGGAAGACACTGTAACAAGAGTTTTTTTTTTTGTTGTTCTAAAATCACAAAAAAAAAAAAAAGTCTACACATCTTCGGCTTCAAAATTTTATTCTCTAATCTCAATAAGGCCCTTTTCACAGATCTCAGAATTAATAAATTCCTTTAAGAATACTTCAACCCCTGCTCTGCAGAATGATCTTAGGGATAGCAAATTTGGATAGGGTTTTTTTGCCATTACCAAGGCAGATGTTTCTATTGTGCAAGACAGACATTAGAAATGAAGTTTAAATTGTTTCCCAGTGACTCCCCACCAGGCACCAAAAAGAGGAAACAGACATTATACCCTCTATATGCACATTCACAGTGGGCCATTATGAGCAGAAAGGTTCATACCATTCTGACTCAGACAATAAGAAATATGAGATAAAAATAAGACTCCAGACAGCAATTCACAGAACGTGCGATTTTGGCATGTATTTGCAAGACCCTGTATTCTTAATGACAGCTTACAAGGTACCACAGAACTGTTGCTGGAATGTGGAAGGCAGCCAACAGACAAAGTATTACAGTTTTTTTTTTTTGTACTAATTTTCTGTTAATTACTAAGGCTCTGTAAGCAACAAAATCACTGAAAGCTTCTCCTCCATCACTTCAGACTTCTGAAAAAAGCTTTTAAGCTCCATACATTTCCTTTTACTTCTTAATTCAGCCACACTGGCAGTGTTATGAAACTTACCAATTTTTGCTTGAATTAGGACTGTACACAAATGCCATTCAAACTGTGAAATATTTTATCATTTCACTGTTCTTACCACTCTGAAGTTATTCAAAACCTGTTAAAGGTAAGACTGAAACTCAGCATGCTAATAGGCAACATGAGATCTCTCATTTTCTTGTACCATATTCCAGAGTGAAGTTTGACTGATAAACTGGGTGTCTGAAGCTTCCCCTAATACTACTTGTGCTGTGGGTTCTAGAACTTGTCACAAAACAGTTAAAGGTTGAGACGGCTTAAACTCAAAGAGATGATGAAACTGATGAAGAGAGACCATATATACCTGAAGCGCATGAAATGCTGAAAGTATTAATTTACACTTAAAGGTATTCAGGACACATTTAAAATTAGACAGAGACAGTTCATCACTTTCACATTTCTAAATGTTGACCATTTCCTTCTATTATGATTTATAAAGCACAGTAAAAGCATGTAACAACCTGGTACTACCCCAGTGCTCATGCCAGAATGTCATTCCACAGTATGCTTTACAGAGAACTGTTTTGCTTCATCAGTTTATGCCTCCTCTTTTATTTCATTTCCCTCAGTTCTTTACTCAACAATACTGGTCACTATACAAACTTAGAAATTTACGTTTAGAAATCCAGGTATAAAAACCTGTAAACAACAAAACAGTCTTTGTTAAACCTGTTTGCATGCCAGTTGATATTTGTCACTTACCTGAGTGTCTTTCCACCTGGTAATAAAGCTGTTCTCTATATCCATTTGTTTGACTTGGTCTTCATTTATCTGTTTGAAGTGGAACATTTCTGATCAGTTAATAAGTAAAATGGGGCTAATATAAAAATTACAACATAAACTAGCTAACAGTAATAAAATAAGCTAAGATACTGATATAGATGCTCACATCTAACAGTAATAATTAATAATAATGTAGCAATAGTAAATATAATTAACAACTGTTAATTACATTTTATAGAAGCAGATAAGCAAAATATTCTACCAGTCAGAAACAGCACTTCATTGATGGGAGCAGCTACTGTAAACATTACCAAATAAATATTAGGAGAGAGAGGACTCCATGAAAAACTGCTGAACAGTTTCACAGTGGCACAAGTAAACTCTAAAATGGCTCAAACAAATTGCTGCTGGTAGCATCTTCTCTTTCTAGACATAAGTAACCACTTCCTCTAGTCTTTACTGTAACAACAGATTGGAGACTAAAAACACAATTCTTCCATGCTTCAGCTCTGATCAGGTCCATAAAATTTGAATAGAAGTATTATTTTTAATAGTCAATCTTAAAATTGTCTTAAAATTAGTATGCTGTTGTAAGCAAGAAGAATGTGTACTGATTTGGAAAAAAG
This sequence comes from Psilopsiagon aymara, assembly GCA_024733675.1. Classification (NCBI taxonomy): domain Eukaryota; kingdom Metazoa; phylum Chordata; class Aves; order Psittaciformes; family Psittacidae; genus Psilopsiagon; species Psilopsiagon aymara. The sequence goes on from JANRGW010048586.1 coordinate 8,690, forward strand.
CAGCTCACAAAAATACTGTAAATAAATTCTTTTCTGCACAGGCTAAGCTAGCTGGGAAATAAAACTTGAAGCAAACAAAGAACAATGCTCACTGAATTAGAGTTTAAAAGCCCTGCAAATTCTCAGAAAGTGTAGATCATCTTTAAGAAGATTTCTATATTTTAGTGTGTCTAACAGCTGAGCAATTAGGACCCCTTTATATAAAAGATACCTACATCAAAAAGTTGCACATAATTTTTAATTAGATCTTCAATTACATTGACTTCTTCACTAGTTTGGCCTTTAGTTTGAAATAAGCATGAGGAAAACACCGTGGCTAGATTGTGAGGGTTCATATGATTGATTTCAGAACACTTCTGCACCCTGTTGAAGGAAAAATAAACATATTAAAGAAAGCTTCATTGCTCCTTTAATTGTCTGATGCTCCTCTACAGAATATGGAGTGCATTTTAAAAATAATTACATTGACTTCAATAAAAACAAATCTATTACTATTATTTTTATATTTATTTCTTAATATTCTCGCATTTCATTGTGGAAATGAAAACTTGGACTTTCTATCTGCATTTCAAGTGATATAAAAATTTTTAGAACAGAACAGAATAGAAACAGAACAGAACACTTCATCGGGAAGGGACCTATACAATCATCTAGTCTGATGGTCTGATCATTTAGCTGCTGATATTAATGCCTATGGTCCCAGGTTCAGCTGGATAAAATTGATTTTCTTCTTAGTACAGCTCTGTGGATTTGGATTCAGGGTGAGAATAATGTTCATAACACACCACTGTTTTAGTTGCTGCTACGTAGTGCTTACTCTAAGTCAAGGACTTTCAGTCTCATGCTCTGACAGTGAGGAGGGGCACAAGAAGCAGGAAAAGAGCAGAGACAGGACACCTGACCCAAACTAGCCAAAAGCATATTCCATACCACAGCACATCATGCCCTGGGGGGAGTTACCTCAAAGGGACCAAAAACTGCTTGAGTGAGGCTGGGTATTGGTTAGTGGGTGGTGAGCAATTGTGTTGTGCATCACTAGTTTCTTGGGGTTTATTCCACTCTCTTTTTCCTATTACTATTATTACTTTATTTCTATTACTAAACTGTTCTTAACACACATTTTAGCTTTTTCCAATTGTCCTCCCCATCCCACAAAGTACGGAGAAGTGTAAGCGAGTGACGCTTAGTTGCCAGCTGGGGTTAAACCACAACAGCATGTTAAGGGCACTGCTCAACCGCCTCTTAAAGATTCAGAAGTATGGTGCACTGACCACCTCTTTAGGAAGCCTGTTCCAGTATCTGGCTACCCTCTTGACAAAGAAATGTTTCCTAACACCAAGTCTGAACTGAACCTCCCCAGATACAGCTTTGAACCATTCTCACACATTCTATCACTGGATCCCAGGGAGAAGAGATTGGCATGTCCCTCTCCACTTCCCCTCCGCAGGAAGCTTTAGAGAGCAATAAGGTCATCATTCAGCCTGCTTTTCTCCAAACTAGACAAACTCCCATAAGAAATTTCTTTCAGCCCTTTCATCAGCTTTGCTACCCACATCTGGATTCATCAAGGACCTTAACATCCTTTATAAATTTCGAGGCACAAAACTACACACAGTATTCAAGGCGATGCTGCACCAATGCTAAATACAGCTTTGCCACACAATGTTACGTAAGTATATCCTAGAATAAGAACTAGTATCAAACAAATGTGGAAAGAAACGTGATCATTCTTAGTTTCTATACTTATGGTAAAGTTTTCATATCAGTTCTGTTGTTTACATAGTGCGTCCTCAATTAGAGGCTAACACTTTAAGAATATCACAGACTTCTGGCTGTCACACACGTGAATTCAAACTTCTTTCAGAATGGATATAACAGCATACTAATATATCTAAACTGGATATACTTAGAAACATCATTATACAGAATATTTACTCGAATAATTTTCCCAATAATGGCACCAATCAATTTCATAATCACATAAATAGTTTCTAAAAGACATCTAAAAACAATATCCTGTAAGAAAAGGTTCTACACATTCTCTGCCCACGACAATTTACCAGGAATATATTTTGACGTATTCAATAGATAATATAAGATAGACCATTACTAATTAACCACAACAGAATCATTCAAGTCACACATTTTTTTAATACTGCTTATTTGATCTAGGAATAAAACATTATCTTTGTTTCTTACCAAAGTTTATATTTTGGATATTATCTACCACTACCTCACTAGTTGCAAAATGAAGCATTGATGAAAAACAGAAAGGGTGCTAATTCCTAAAGTTATGATGTGGAATACAGATTGCAAAGAAGGACATTTTCCCTTTAAAAATCTTTTCAAGAACCATTTGCAACAATCCTCTAGAATTCTAGCAGACTGGGGTAAAATGAGTTTGCATAAAGTAAGTGGCATGAAAAATAAGCCTACTTGGACATACGCACTGGAAGCCCTCTCATTGCTAAGCTGTTCCATCAAATTGATATTTATAGATACCTACTGCTAAAAATAATACCAAAGAAGAAACACATTATGAATTAAAGGGAATCAAATTTAATTAATTGTCAAAAATAGGCAAGCTTCTGATGCTTCCTAATTAATGAAACAAGTCACATTTCTTTTATTGTAGAGATACACTGAGAACACATTACAAGAATTTCTCTGCTATAGAGCATCATTTGCATTGACCTGTAGAGATGTTCAATTAAAGCAGCCAGAGTTGCCCTATTGACTGGTGGAAGCGTCCGAATAAAAGCTCCATACTTCCTCACACGCTCCTTTTCATTCTGTGTATCTGCCGGAAAGTAATAATCATTGAGCATTAATAACAATGCACGCTAAAACCCAACAGCAGTCCTCATTAACTATATTGGCATCATCTAGCCATTTAAAATTACAATTTACCCAATCAACATCTTCTTCACAAAAGAAGTACTGACAATCTACTAACAAAGCCTATTGCTGTACACCAGCTCCAGGAAACAGTAGCAGCAATAAAGAAGGACAGTTTTATATTCAAGCACTATTTGCTACATTTTAAGACCAAATCCCAGTATAGCAATTGCTTTTCCTCTCACAGGATATTTAACCTGTAGCCTATATGTGAGTGCATGTATGTGAGTGCACTTACATGTGCACAAGTACAAATATAATTCTAAGAGTTCCAGAGATGAGTAAGGAAGAGACCTTTTCATCTTTTAAATTTTTATCAGAAAAGAGTCTCAAGGCCAAAAGTAGTTTAAATATCCAAATATAAAAGACTGAAAATAGAAGAGCAAAGGGAAAGAAGTGGTGAATGAGTTGTACAAAGTCACATTGCTGAACACTGGCAGAGCCGATGACTGGAATTCCCAGCCTTGGGAATTCTGAGCATATGAGACACAGCCACAGCTCTCCACCTTCAAGTTCAGACTGACTCCCTGCGCTGCACAATCCTGCTCAGGGCATAAGCAAAGATAATGTAAGTTTTATTTATGTTTTTCTTTTCAGTCCCTTGCTTCTCTCAAGTTTCTGAACAGAAAGAACACAGAACCTTTATCTCTTCCAGCTGAGAGCTAGCATTCTCTAACTACTGCACTATACTTTGATTTATTCAGTAATTGGAAGACAAAATAAATTAACAAAGAACAAAAAAACAGTTTAAAGATTTTCTACTCTATCTTCCTAAGTGTTTCAGTCTTCCCACAAGTACTTGCAGTGTCTCTTAATTATTAACAGGACAGGCTTCTCTGCTGTAAAGCCGAAGCACAGAATTCCACGTGCAAATCACAAAGTTAAATCACTGTAACACCACTATGCAGTTTCACAAAAGAGCTAGTTAAATCTCAACTGCTGCAGATACAGCTTTTTCTGATTTCTGATGAGATTAAGCTTGTGGTAAGTGAATAAATTCTTAATATTCTTTCCTATAGTTTGTTCAAATCAAGATTAAAGTTCAAAAATGTGTAAAATTCGTACCTGAATCTCCCATAATTCTAGTGGTTCATATTAAAGCAACCTCCAGATATTTGAATTTTTAATATTTTTTTTTTAAGACAGAACTTGCCACACAGTAAATAAGCCTGTATTATTTGAATGCATTAATGTAGAAATTGATGTTCTGTATTAACTTTTTCCACAAATCTCTTACTGCTACACATAATTGCAACTTTATAGCACAGTCTGGGGGGGGGGAAAGAGTTTACTTCTTGTAGTGTGAAAATACTACAATATAGAAAAAACATAACTGCAATATAGCCTCTTTGTAAGAACACTAAAAATAATTACGATTTATGTAATGAGTAACTAATGTATTAGTAATCTCATGGTGCATACAGAGACACATCCTCATGTTTTAAATACATAACAAATTACAATGTGGGTTGAAGTTATATAAATTTTCCTTCAAGTTAAATTAATGTTTCTAGAGAAATGGAAAACAAGTAACAGTTGTTGACAAGTTTACACTGCACATAACTTTATGTGAATGCTCACGGAAGATACTTGAAGAAATTAAGCAGTGAGACATTCATTTACCAATAATGTAAATGACAGCATCAACAATTTGCCACTTTAGAACTGAAATTCTACACATGGCCAAAAGACAGAGTACATGCTTTTTTTCCCCACTCTAGCATATATCTACTCCTTGAATTATCTATTTCTTACTTCCATGAAGTGTTAACCGCCACTTCGTACCTTGGCTAATCCAACTAAGACACAGTGCAATGTCTACTGTTTAGAGATAAACTGTCAAGAAAACATTACTATTTGTTATTACTATTATGGTTCATATAAAGACAGTAATACCACATCTGAATGACAAAAGTCTAATGCAGCCAAGCTCTAAACATTTTTTTTTACTCATAACAATTGTTTCGTCAATTATCAATTAACATACGTCAACACAGGGCAAGTAATCAACAACTCCCTCAAACTGTATACTGAAAATTTAAATACAAAATTTCTTGTATTGAGTGTTATTGAATACATTACCTAATGCCGAGATCCAAAATGGATAAAGCTCTTTAGTGAGAAGTGCATCATCTATCTGAGAAAGAAAACCTTTCAGTACATCAGTCACATCTTCAAGCTGGTGTTTTCCTGCTCTTAGTTTAACACTCCTTGCATCTTTTTTGAAGCTTTCCAGCAGTTCAGCCACACTGGAAGAATCACCACTCTTCAGGTAGATCTGCTTGCTACCTAAACCTAAGTTACACAAACACAGGACAGAAAAATAAATACATGTAAAATCAAGAATTCTTTCAAAAAAATCCGTATGTTATTATACGAAAAGCATATCTGGCTGTCAAACACAGTCTGTCATACTAAAATCTCTCTGCCTTTTGCACATTCTCACTTTGTAGTAAAAAAGCTGCTGTATCTGCTAACACTAAACCAGACATCTTTTCAAAAATACATACCATAACATCAAGCAAGCATGCGATTACAATTTCAGGAGTACTTTACAGGCAATTCGAATCCCAAAATCTTTCCAGGACTTCCTCAAACAATAGTTCCAGAAGGCACAGCAAAGGAAGTAAGTTTTTATGGCTGGTATTGCATTAAACATAAACCAAAGCTGTTTTCATGCGCAAAGCTCATACTATTTTATTACCCTACTGATCAACTCAATTTAGGACTCAGTAAAGTATTATTGTATTCATCCAAACTGAAACATTTCACTCTTAAAATCCTCCAGATCAGTTGAAACTATTTAATTTTTCTAATTTTTCTCACATGCAGGAAGACATCAGGTAGCCTCTAGTCTCATAGTTCACAATCACCAGAGCCCAAAACCAACTTAAAAAGAAAATTCATAGTCTAAAACAAAGTCAAGACTACCTCCAATTACTACATATGACAGTAACCAAACATTTTGGTTTTTATTAAACTTGTGGAAGTTTGGCATAGATGAGCACTCCATTTGTTCTTCAGAAAGTGTTTCCTGTGTTACCCCCATATCTTGAAAGACAATCTTCTTTACATAAAACCTGGCTTTATTTACCTGTCAAATTAAGTACTCCATCAAACCTACTAAATCATATCTTATGTTCTTGCAACTCACCTTCCCTGTAATGCCCACAAGCACCAGTATTTGATACTGCCTCAACAGTGTCTGTCATCTGCAGATCACAGGTAAAGACAAAACCTTTACCATGATGACACAAAATCATGTATGTATATAACTAATGCATACAAATATTTATTCAACTTGCAAATGAGTATTATAACACCCAGTAACACTGATCCTGAAAGAAACTATAGTTTTCGATAAAGATCTAACAATGTAAATTTCAGTGCATGAAACAGTGTAAACTGTACTTGGAATAACACCTGTTGCTAATAATTAATTAAAAAAAAAAATTTAGGTATTTTTCCTTGATTTTAGGCAATAGTTAATATATAAACTAATTCAATAAGAGCTGATGTTGTGGGGGTTTAGATACTATTCAAATGATCTTAAGTTGAATAAAATCCACTCTACTTACCATACTGTGTAACAAATGCTATACAGCTGTTCACTATAATAGGAACATCATTTTTGCTGAGCTGCTGATCTTGTAATGCATTACCATCTGTACCTGCTGCTTTTTCAATTGCAGTATACCAAACCATGAAATCCAGCTTTGTATGGCCATGGATGTATAAAGTTCTGAAAAGTATAAAAGTATTCTGAATACCAGAAAGAAATAGAAAACTGATGCTGTTCTACTACAGCAACAAAGCAGACATCTAAGAAATACTCAGAAACAAGGCCCCTTCCACCACAAAAAGCTGTGGGGGTGGCCTATTGTTAACTGTACCTTTTTTTCCAACTGCATTTGTACTAGCAGTGTCACAATAAATGAAATAAGATCCACAAACACTGCCACAGGCCGTTGAAAGGACCTACACCACATTTTAATTACTCTTCTTCAGTCTTGCTCCTACACTGTGCAGTCATAAGTCCAAGCCACAGGAAAGAGGAAACAGATTTAGAGGTAACTTCCAATAGTGGAAAAGGCTCTTTTTCCTTCTTTCCGGTTACCACCCCTTCCCCCTTTCACAGGGGAGCTGAGACATACTGAATTTCCCTCCTTCACATGTAGCAAAATGATCATCCCTCAGGAAATCACAGAGCCAAGCAACATGCATGAAAAAAATTAAACGTTGAAGGATAAGCTTAACACTTTAATTACCGGTTTATTTCAAAGAATGTCTCTGTACTGATTTTAGTTTATTCAGGAAAAAAAGAAAGGCATCTTATGTAATGATGAAATACTTATTTTCTGTGGTTTTTAATCAACTTTTAATTTTGCTTTTATAAACATTTCCATTCTAGCATTCCTACCTCGATAGAAAGCGAGGATGCAGTTGATGTAAACACACAGAGCCAGGATCTGAAGTTTTCTCAGAACATACAGGCTTAGACATTCAGCGGAGGAGTTAGGAGACACTATTGAAGCCCATTTTCAAAAAGCCTCTACTTCATGAGTTCGAAAGCCATATAAACCACCTCACATGCATGGCTACTAAAATCATTCATCCTCTCTCTTCCATTAAGAAAAAGCAGTAATTTGCATAAAGCTCTTGATTTTTTGCACTAAAATAGTGTGTCTAAATCAGTATTCTCAAGCATTTTCTGAAAACCTGTCAGAACATATCCTATATGAGCAGCTCTCAACAAACGGCTTCCTAACAGCACATCACTCAGGCATCCTGTGGTACAGATGTAACCACATACAAGAGAAAATGCAAAGGTTTGAATTAAGTGGAAAAGAGTCTGACAGTGCATGTTACACTATTCATTCAGTACTATTATTCACAATTTAGCACATGCTATGACTATGATCTATGAAAGTTTTATACTGCTTCCCAATACAAGAGATGCATGCACATATGTATACTACTGCGTTTTTATTTTCCCTGCCAAACACCAGGATTTGCATTACAGTATTATTCAATGGGATAAATGGAAGTCTCAACTGATTATTTTTTGCTATCTAAAGACTTATGATATGTACAGGAAGCAGCATACTGTAGAGCGACTCTGTAGTACAGCAATGAATCCATACCAGAGGAGAGAGGAAATATAGTAGTGTATTGAACTTCAAGGGTAATATAAACTTATATGCATTTTTTCACAGATATATGGAAGTCCAAATCACGTGCCTGACAATCAACTGTCATGAGATACACATTACCTAAAGCATGTGAAAGAGGACTATCTTGTATTCTGTGGATCGTTCCTTCTTCCCCTCTGTGCATCACATTAGAAAAAAACATACCAAAACCACAAGACATGATGCTTCTCACTGTTTCTAGCTGTTGAGTTAAATTGAAATTGCAGAGGAAGAGGTTACTCCATGATTAAAAAAGAAAATAGGGTATCTGTTTAAGTAGCAGTTGTATAGCACTGACAGTCATTAAAAGAGAAGTTGCTGGTAAAAAAATTAAATGTGAAAACCCCTGCTGCTTGCTCATGAAAGGCAAATAATTACCTTCAAAAAAAAAAATATACATTTCACCGAGTCAAAAATCTCCAGAGTGTTCACCTAAAATAGTCAGATAAGTCAGAGAACCAATTTCAGCATTTACTACACACCATAAAAGAGAGGAAGGGGGAAAAGGAAATGAAACCAGTATCAGAGACAGTTCAGAATTCAGCCAATTTACTGCGGGAGTGGCTTAGAAAGCCTTAGGAAGAGTGAGAAAGAGATATCGGCACAATTCAGTGCTTCCAGCAAGTGATTATAATAACCTGTATGTCTGAAAATAGAGGTACTAAGAAGGAATGCATTACTCTGAAATTATACGGGAATAATCAAATTGCAACTAAAGCATGGAAATTCCACTAATAATTACAGATATGTAACAAAGGTCAGCAATGTTTCTTCAAAGGATGTCAAGGGTCTTATCTCCAGCACATCATACTGCAACCACTAGTCCTTTCACTTGTCTGAGTCTTATGTTTATATTATTTCTGGATTCTAGGATTTTGTGCTCATGACTGCATTTTACAGGAAACCTTAATGCTATCATCAAAAACTTAGGAAGAAAACACTGTAACTACTGAACCATCAGCATAAAGAGATTGTGCTGATATGTAGAGAAGGTTTATTACCTATAATAAGAAAGAGTTAATTACAAGAGAAGGGGGGAAAAACCAAAAGCACCATCTGGATCATATTATGGTCTGAAAACATTCACTGACACCAAACAGAGAGCTTAAATGATTACAGAAAAAATGAAATATTTGAAACTGAATCTCTGCACAACTGTTTTTCTTTACAGTATGGTATTAGAGAATTTTCAGTGGATTTTATATACAGAAAATGTTTAAAAATTACTGTAGTACACAGTTGTTTTCAGATACTTTTCCTCTCTTCAGTGTACAGACCTCTCTGTTGACCTCTGCTGAACTACATAGGAGTAGTTTCTTCACCTATCTGCTATGCAACTTCTGTTTGGATGGCAACAAGAGATCAAGTATCACCAGTCACTTCACAAATTTTACAGATAGACAGGAGAGATCAAGGAGAGTGGGAGGAGGAATAAAACAAACACCTGAATATGGAGCAAACCAGAGGCCATCTCTGTGTGACAGAGGGCAGTGTCAGACTTGGAAATCATGAAAATGGCTTGAACTTCTAGCAAGAATTCAAGACTTTCAACTATGAGAGTGGAACGTAAGAGGAGGTCAATGATCATCGGCTTATGGCATAAGAAAACAGTGCTGTGAGAAGTCAGAATTTTCAGGTGGGATGGATGGTTATTAACAGGTGGTATAATATATTCCAACAGAGATCAGAGTGCAATAAAATGGTAGCAGGTGCTACAAAAGAAAATGCGTTCTTCTAATCTACTTTAGCAAAGATATCCAAAGACAAACATAAAACATCTTTCAGATATGAAAAAAAAAATATCTAGTATTAGAAAAAATCTAGAATTATTGTAAAAATGTAGGTAGGAAGTGCACTGAGCTTCAAAATTAACAACTATCTTCAAAAGAGGAACAATTCTGTTGCCTGGAAAATGCTTTAGCCTGGTTCAGCCTCTTATTAATATGCTTTTACTTTGAAGCATATAATTACTACCACTTCTGAGCTTGTAGTCTTCTTTTCACTGCAGTCAGTTAGAACAGCAAGATGCTAAGTGAAAAACAGGGTAAAGGAAGAGGGGGAAAAAAGTGGGGCAGAGCAGGAATGAGTTGTATTCATGCCTAAAGAACCTTAAGAAAAATATCACATGCCTTTTGGTAGCATTCTGAATTCTTTTATTTTATACAAGCTGGAAAGCATTATGCACCGTGTAAAATCTTCCCCTGACTAGTTATGGATCAGAAGAACATTAAATTTATGTAACCCATGAATTTTACATACACATAAATATATTAAGTATATTTTAAAAGTTCAGAATTCATAGATATAGTGTATCTAATTCAGCAGTAAGATTTGAAGTTTATAGTTCTAAAGCTGTTTACTTGCATATGCAATCACTCTTAAGTGAGAAGTCCATTTGTAAGAAGTCATTCTTTTCCCTACAGTAGCCAATGGAAAAAGTGTCAAAGAGAGAGGTATGTAATACCTGTAATGTATGGTTTTCCTTAATTAATCAACCAGATGGCTGAGACTTGAAAAAAAGGCATAAGTATGTGTAAGTAATGGGAAGTTAGTCTGAAGGCAGCAACAAAACCAACACGAGCTGTATGAGCTTCAGTAGGAAAATACTCAAGATACTGTAAGGTATCAATCACATCTACGCAAAAATGGATGGGTTGCTTTCTTTTTTGGCTTTTTCGAGGAGAGAAGGTTTTCAAACTTTTATTACTTCTGGAAAAAAATATTGCCTTTTTTTGGTTTATTCTTGCAATACTGCTTCTTTTTATTATAATTTATCCTGCATTTAAGTGACTAACAAATTAACATGCAAATTTCCAAGTGATTAATCTATGACAAAGTTGGCATTCGACAAGCACTGGTAAAAAAATAATAGCAAAACAGAAAAGCCTTGAAACTATAACATGCAATTTAGTTGAGGCTGATGACATCTCAAATATATTAAATAATTTATCTAGGGTTTGGATGGGCAGAAGGATTGTTGGTTTTGTTTCCATTTAGGATAACTGAGTCTAAAGATTAAGGTGATTTTACACATAATCCCACATACACACACACTGAATTTCTGATCACTGCAAGATGCAATATCATGCAAATGTGCTGAACACCTGGATAGTTTTAGAGTAATATTCTAAGCAGGAATGACTATGCCAAAGCATATATATCCATATGGTTTTTAATGATTAAGATAATGTGAACACTATGCATTTAAATTCTTAATATGGCAGACTTCAGTGCAGAAATTAAAAAATATTCATGACTACCGTAAATCAGCTAGTGCCTCTGTTGAAAGTATTTTCAAATAGTTCAGAATCTCCATTAAACTATTAAAACAGTTCAGAGAAAACCTGTCCTCACTTGAGAGGAATATTATAATGAAAGAATTAATAAAAGCTGACTTGGAGCTGAAAGTTTTGCTCAGCATTGATGTCCACGAAATCAGATGCGCAGTTTGCATTTATCTGCTGGACTGCATCTTGAATGGGATACCCATGGCTCCCTGGTTGGTCTATGCAGCCTACTTAATGCTGAATCTTTCAATATGCTTCCTTGAAAAAAACCAAAACCCAAGAGGAAAAGTGTTTGTTTCTGATTTGCATCATCTTACTGACTTCTGGAACTTAAACAGTATGATAGGAAGAGTTAAAATTCAGAATACACAGTTACAGTGAGCTTCCCCAAGAAGTTTCTTCAACTCCAAACAGATGTCAAAGGTTATCTGTTAGGGACTTTTTTTCCAAAGACGAGGGAAAAAAAAATCCTTTATTAACCTATTATTGGTTCGAGATCTCAGAAACACTGCCCCACTTGTTACACAGACATCTGCCCAATCATCTATGAGTGAAGTAAAATAAAAAAAAAAAAAAACCCACACTACACAAAATAACCTATTACAAAATAAAAATTATTTTCAATAATTTTACTTTGATCTTTAAATTTGTACCTATAGAGGGCAGAAATACCCTATCTCACTTCAAGTTTCAATCTCCCATATCACTGTATTTGACAGTCATTTCAGCAAAATATTATCTACTTCAAAACAGGTATGGATTGTGTTTGTTTCATCAGTATGTGACTTTTTTCTACCTAATATGCTGTTAACTTAGGTCAGACATTACAATAAGACTAACCAGGGGACTCACACATTCCCTCTCAATCCTCAAGTACACAAACTAAGATACAGACTTCTGGGACTTAAGAGTGGGAAAAAAAATTGACAAGCAGAAAATGCTCCAAAGAGGTACCCTTTCATTACAGGGTAAAAGAAGGTAGGTCCTTTTGAAGAAATCATTACTGGTAGACTAATCTGAGGGAATCATTTTCTCAGTGGGAAAACTGCTTTTAATTAAGCAGTACTTGTTAAGAATTTCCTGACACAGACATAAAATGTAACTGATACACAAAGACTTTCCCTCCTTTAAAAAGTCGGCAAATTTACTCTCTCTCTAGCAACCACAAATGAAAAAGCTTCATGATCAGAAGAATTCTAAGACACCAATACAAAATGAGACGAAAGCTTTTTTCAGGTGGGATCCTTACCTTCCTTTTTCAACGAGCAGCAGGACATCTATTTTCTCTCCGTTTTGCATCACGCTACTGATTGCTGAAAACAAAACAGAAATTCATACGATCTACACAGACATATATATACACAAACACATACACACACACAACATAAATACATACTTATTCAGAATCATCTTCAGTGACAAAAGGAAGATGGGATTTTTTAATATTTTAAAGAATGCTGCTGCTAATAGGCACAAAAATCCATAAAATAGCATATTTACAAGAAAAATTAATACAGAAAACTAAAGAAATTATAAACAGTACTTTTTAATGTTTTAGTTAATTAAATTTTATTAATTTACTTTTTGTTTTATTATATTAACAATAAACTCATAAATATAAATTCTAAAAGATATGATTCAGAAGAAAGACGGATTTCTGAATCTATTAATTTACTTGCACCCTAATGGCTACAGCTATTTACAGTAACTTGAGTTACATGGTGTCTTGACACCCTTCTTTGGGCTGCCTTACGGCTATTCCTGCTAAAAACAGGACCCTGCAAAACACATACATTATACAGATGACAGAAAATACATCTGGATAGTCTCCAGTAACAGTGCTTATAAAACTATACAGTGCACTATAGTAGAACTAGTAAATTAAATAACCTATTTACTAATTCAAACTTCTGTAAAGTTGGGGTTTTTTTTGAAGTTTAGGTCTCAAATACAATCCATATCTTATCTCAACTAATTCCCAGAAACAGTAAAGTCCTGAATAGCAACAAAGCTCAATAAAAACATTCTGATGCATGTCGTATGATATTACTGAATCACACATACCTCTGGCCTCATTTACATTTACCGACTCAAATACTAAGATGGTAAGTGACTATGCGTCCACTGATGATTCATTACTTAGAAAGTTTCAGTTATGGAATTGAGCCTTACTAGTGGAACAGACTTATTTTTGACAAACCAGAAATCAAACAAAAGACAGGAGTACGGATACATAATAGTTCCAAGAACTGTAACTCTGTTGTACATCTGTAAAACCCAAAACCTTAAGCAAAAGGGATTTCCAACCGAAAGCTAAATATGTGTTTAATTTCTATGCTTGAGATATACACAGATTTTGGATGCTCATATGATTAGGGTAGGAGCAATTACAGTTGCATTATCAAAACTAGTATCTCAAACACTACTCCTACTACCTAACCTTTTAATTCTGAGGAGGCAGGAAACAGACAGTAAAAAGACTGATGGCATTTCGGCAAGTTTCTGCAAAGCAGACACACAATATGATAGCATTTACAAAGAGGATCATCAATAAAGAGCTAGGTTATCTTACCTATGTTATTTCAATATAAAATCTCAAAATATCTTTACTTTCCTACATATCACATTGCGTTTTTCAACAGAAAAACAAGTGGGGCAAATGTGCTTAAAGAGGATTCAGAGCACAATTACAAACACTGATCTAAAACTGGACATAGAAGAACATTTGTATAAACATTCTTATATTTCCAAATCATGATATTTTTAGTATCAGAAAAAGAGAAAACTCTTATTAGTCTGTGAAATAGTTAAGATAATCGTAATTTTTCCAGTACCTTTCGGTATTTTAAAATTAGGCATGCCAATCATTTCAAGAACATTCTGCAGTGAATATTTCTGCCCTGTCAAAAATATGAGACAAATAATCCCAAAAGGTTATAAATTATATTCAGTTCTGTACTCTTGTAAAAAACACACTGCTGCAACCAGAACAAAAATTGTCTTCATTCATTATGAAGCTGTGAAAAATCTCTCTAGCATGTGCCATTAAGTAGAGAAAAAAATCCAAGACAGAACTGCAGGAACTCCATATTTAAACGAGAGTTGGAAGAGCATCTGACTTATGCAAAGGAATAATTAGTGAGCTCTCCAATGTTTATGACTTTAAAAGGTAATAGAAATGTCCTTAAAAGTGAATTAATTCCATTGAGTATCTCCTGAATTCTAGACAATAAGCAAAATTCTTACTTAGCTCTTGCAACCTTCTTAGATATATGGAATCTTCTTCACCATTCTCCATTTCAAGACAAAAATAAAGGCTCGACTTTTCTATAGCAAACCAGCCTTTTCTCCACTGATCCAGGTTATGGCAGTCTTTGTAGTACAGCTGGCCAATGAGGTCACAGTGCCTCTCTAATAAGCATTCAGCCACAGGGGGAACAAAATGCTATCAAAGAAAATTGGGTGAGTCAGATGAACTAAAAAAACCCTCTTACCCTAAAAAAAGAAAAAAAATCAAGACATTGCGAATTTATAAGATTCAAGGATGAAAGACACAGTAAAAAAATAGACTTTCTGATTTATCATTCATAAGCCCATATACAGACTGAATTTAAATTATAAAATCAAGTACAAATTTTTTCCATTCATAGTCCACAATTCAAACACTTTCGTTCTTTAAACTACAATTGATTTAATTAGTAATGTGACTATTAGCATTTGCTACTCTATAAAATATGATACTGCTTCTGTTTCAGCAAATAATACAATTGCAAGCATCGACAACTTAGCCCAAATAAACTCATAAGTATGCCTTTATACTAGAGCACCTTTAATACAATCTTAAGGTTGGCACTAAAATGTTGCTTCAATTCTTTTTCCATTTTATTTTATTATCTTGTTTCAAACATTAAATCACAGATGTTATTCCATCCTGCTGCACAAGAAACCTTTCACACAAGATAGAGCAGTATTCATCAAGAATGGTTTCTCAGAGGATTTTAAGCTAACAATGACACTTTATTCTTTGTGCAAAGGCTCTTGGCCTGACTGAAAAAGATAATTATCAGTATTACCTTAGCTATTGCCCAAGTCCATTTTCTTTGTGAATATGCAGTTTCAGCTCCAAATAGAAAAACACGTTCTGACATTAAGTAGATTTCAAAGGTAAAGATGTCCCTAAAGCAAGAAAAAGGAAAAAGGCAGCTGTATTTAGTCTTTGTAACAGTAGACATGCAAGAATTTTGTTTCTCTGTTTTTTCATTATTTCATATCTATGGAATGGAATCCACATACATTTCTTCTCCTACATTACAGTGCAACCCAGGTAATAACAGACTATTTTATAATGAAACATGATCAAAATGCTCTTCAGGTTAATAGTGTGTGCTTAGAGGCTTCTGCATTACAGACTTTTCAGTAATTCTGAAGACAATAAAAATGTCTACATATAGTTATTAAAATTCTAAGGGAATTTTTTCCTTTTGAAAGTACATGTGATGTCAAGCAAATATATTTCTGTGATGCACTGAAAAAATTTTGTTTAGGTTTAATATAAGCAGACCAACTTATTGAACAGGAAATTGTAAACAAATCACAGAATCATATAAATGTTAGTCCACAGGGACTACAGGATGTCACTTTGTTTAATCTCCTGTTCAAAGTAGGACTGTCACTAATTATATATAAGAACAGCAAAAAAAGCCCTGAAAAACTTGAAGGGTGGAGACCAATATTTCTCTCAGCCACCTGTTCCTGTTCACTGCACTTCTAACAAAGAGGCTTTTCCTATTATCCAGCCTGAACCTCCTAGGCGGAACACATAGTCAACTACTACTGCTTGCATTGCCTGCCACCACCAGGAAGAGTTCGGTTCTGCCATGTTTATGACTACCCTTTGAAGTTTCTGATAGCTCAAGAGGTTCGTAAAAGTTGATGGGGTGTTTTG